>CAUYPO010096966.1:0-23583 GCA_963574435.1 Cheirogaleus major
TGGAAGGAGGCTTATTTGGGAGAGTGGAGGGGGCAGGATGGTGGGTTTGCTTTTGGATATGATAAATTTAGGGATATTAAAAGGAAACCCAAGTGAAAATGTTTTGTGGTCCATTGGCAATATGGAAGTGAAATTTATAAGGAGAACATGGAGTACTACTCAGCCACACAAAAAAAAAATCTAGCGATCTAGCACCTCTTGTATTACCCTAGATAGAGCTGGAGCCCATTCAACTAAGTGAAGTATCACAAGAATGAAAAAACAAGCACCACATATACTCACCAGCAAATTGGTATTAACTGATCAACATTTATGCGCACATATAGTAATGACATTCATCAGGTGTCGGGCAGATGGGAGGGGGAGGGAGGTGATGGGAATATTCACACCTAATGGGTGCAGTGTGCATCGTCTGGGGGATGGACACGCTTGAAGCTCTGACTCGAGTGGGGCAAAGGCTATATATGTAACCTAAACATTTGTACCCCCATAATATGCTGAACGAATAAAAACTGTATATAGAAATCTAAATAATATTTAATGTGTTTCCTGTGATGACAGTTTACCTTAAAAGTTTAAAGAATTAGAGAATTTAGCTTTGTTTTTTGATATAAGGTAGTAACTAATTCTTTTATTTTCCTTTTTTTTAAAAATCATAACCTGGCTTATGACACCTATGCTTCCAAACTTCCCCTAACTTTCCTAAGTGGGAAGAGTTTCATTGTGTCTTTATTATTTTTCCTTTGGTGATGCTTTTTTATATCCAATTATAAGGTTTTTTTTTTTGTTTTACGTTTTTGTCTGCCTCCTTGTAGAGGCAATGACCATCTGGCGACCGTATTTCCTGTATGGATCTGTTGCCTCTAAAAGGTAGGGGGTTGGTTAGTTCTGTGAGCCCACATTGAAGGAAAAGCTGGTACCTAGTTAACATTAGCAAATGCTACAGAGCAAGTTGGCAGGTAAGGGTTCTGGGAATATCATACAAAACCTCCCCTACCCTTTCAGTACCCCCATAGAGCTGGAAACAGGTGGCCCTCCAGAAGGGGCACAGACATTGTGAAAATGAGAAAAATAGGGTAGAAGCAGCTCAGAGCCAGGTTCAGGCTGGATGTCAGCCCCCTCCTCTCTTCACCCAGCACCCTTGTGCAGGGCACAACCTGAACAACTGCATAGAGCATCCCTGCCTAGGAATACCTCTGAGATAAGAGTGAAGACACCAGGATGGAATCCTAGCACTGCCACTATCAGTTTCTTCATCTGTGAAGAGAGAGTTTGACTTGATAGCCTTTGAAATGTAACTACTCGAACACACTTGCCGTTAAACCATAATGTGTCTTCCGTGTGTGCGCGCGGGGGTGCACGCTTTGTAGTTCTTGAAAATTAGAGTTCTTGATAAAATTCTAATTTGTTCCAGTGTTTCTGCTAAACAAACTAGTGGTTGCCAAATTTTAAAACATTTTAAAATGCATTAGAGGAAGTGAGTCAGATGCATTCTTCATACACAACAATGGAAGTACACTTAGTTCCAAGTTAGGAATACTGTGAAAAATAGTATTCTTTGTATAAATGCAGGATGAAACTCTCAGGCTTTCAAAATGTATGTTCTCTCTTTCCTTCCTTGTTCAGATTAGATTGCTTTTTGTAAAGTATGGAGTACTGAGATGTTCTTAAAAATGAGCTTTTCAAAAATAAAAATACAAGCTCCTCTTACATTTTCCGTCGTCAGGTTTTGCCTGTTTGCCCAAGTCTGCCTCCAAACAAAGTCTGACTTCCCCCAAATTAATTGGTTAGTTTATTCCTCTTTCTGATGATTTCCATATATAGAAAAAATGTAATTATTTTCATGTGGCATACCTCGTCTCTTTCTTGGGGACTATGAGTGATTTAGTTAACTCCACCAAGGGAAGAGTGAGCAGAGCCGCTCAGGGTGGCCTGATTCCATTCCAGAGCATCACAGAGAGGTGGGGAATAGTTGACGTGTGCTAAGATAAACTCTTTTCCAAGTATGATACTGTTGCTTTATTTTTCCCCCCAGTTTGCATGGTGAAAAGGACTTTTCATTTCACTGAGGTGAAAAGTGGGTCTGTGAGTGGAGCGACTTTCTTTCAAAAAAAAAAAAAAATCAGAAACCAATTACTTGATATGCAGAGCTGCAAGCCTCATTCCCTTAACGAAATCAGTGCAGTGAGCACCGCGTTAACCTGAGGAAAGCAGCTGACATCTCTTGATTACGGCTGGAGGAAAGGTGGAAGGACCCAAACTTGCAGGATCCCCCTCCCCCTCGAGAGACTGTTAGTCCAGTCCTTCAGAGAGGTTCGTGTGGTTCTCTGTCATCACCGGGACGCTGGCAGGGAGTGTGTGTCATGGTTACAATAGAGTGTGATAACATATAACAACCATGAAAGCCCAGCGGGAACGGCTACAGATTCCGGGGCTGACCTTGGAGTAAGTATTGTCTGTCTTTAATATTTTAATGCTTTCTGCATGGCACTGGCTTTCCGGCAACCAATAGCTATTTAGCATTTGTTTGTACTGACAGCCTCAGAGCACTGCAGTGTGAGGTGGAGGAACACATCTTAAATGCATGGCATTTGGTTTCAGCCAAGGTGGATACCCAGACCAGCATTTTGCATTGCAGTCAGAGGAAAAGCCTTGCTGCATATTTAAAGTTACTGAACCTCAGTTCTGGAAACATCTTAACAGCTCATTGTGAAAGAATGTATCAGTAGGCCATGGTGTATCTGTCTTTTTCTCCTCCTCTCTCACTGTTTGTTTATCCCCATGTTGCCTTTTTCTAAAGAAAGGCCTCTGTCTGAATTGAAATAATAGAAGACATCACAATGGATTACAGTGCAAGACAGGGTTATTTGTGACATTCATTAGATGTGATCCATGTTTTATCTGTGCAACAGAATATTAATGAACTGTAGTACATTTATAATCCTGTCTGCAGAGTCTCCAGCCACTGCATGCAACGTGTTTACCTAGTTGAGCTCTGTGTTTGCTTAGCTGTTTTTTTTTTAACCCGTTAACTCATCTGACTGCCTTCTGATGTGAAGTAGCTACACGAAAATGTCCACATCTAATTTGTGGCGCAGAAGTTAGACATCTGTGATGCAGGAAGTGTCAGCAAATTTTTATTTTAAATCTGTTAGTCAAAGATGCAGAAGCTGTGAGTTAGTCTGTGCTGGCACACTTAAAATAATAAACAGTAAGATATAAATCTGGTAGAAAAAAATATAAATATCTCTTTTTCTAACGTACGGCACAAATATAAAATTACATTTTAGTGAAATCTGTACAGTTCCAATAATCTCATACCAGACTGCCTTCAGAAAGAGACTGCAGGAAGAGAACTGTGCTTAGTTCGGCATTAATTATTCCTCTTGAATTCTGTAGATGCATCATACCAGAGAAATTATTTCCTTAATTAATAAATTAATAAAAGCATGACATTCTGGAGTGAATACTTTTCTAATCAGTTTTTGCTCTAAAAACGTACACTGATTTTATATTAATGAGGAGCTCACTTATAAAAAGTTAGAGAGCTCTTAACCTTCTTTCCAGATGTGGCGTTTTTCATATTTGAGGTACAAATAGAATTTACCCATTGCTCTAATATTTTTTCCCATCTCCACCCCCACCCCAACATTCAGCCCTCAGCATCTGTGTGGAATATTTTAGTGGAATGCACTCACTCGTTTTTCTCTGTAACCTTCCTCTCTCTAGCCTTCTGGAAATGCACAGCTAAGTCACAGCTCCATGTTTAAGACCCAGGAGCCTTAACCTTCAGCTTCACTTTTCCCTCTGTTTTTGGTTGTGCTGCTTCCTTGTTGTTTTCTTTGTTCTTAGTAGATAGAACATTTCACATTAAGCCCTTTCTTTCTTTCATTTATTTTTAGCATCTTGTCCGCATTGAGGAGACTTCAAAATAACTTTTCTAAAAATAGGATCAAATATTCCATTTTACAATTTGAAAGACTGAGGCATGCCACAAGTTTTATGACCCTGCCAACGATGACATAGGAAACAAGAGTCAGCTAAACACAAGGGGTTCCCTGAATTCTGTTTTGATATCAGGCCACACCCCCTGGTCTAGCCTCTACCCTGGTAAATGTTACTGTGCATTTAAAATAACTCTTTTCACCTGAGGAGCTTGAAACTGTAGCCTAGAGGAACACGCTTAAATGTCATTGTAGTTTACTACATGTAATTTACTTTGAACATTTTGTTTACTTTGAAATGTAAAATTGCTCTTAAGTAGACATAGCTAACTTTACATTCATTCATGGAGAAAGCTAATTCTGTAGCCTCGGAGGAAATTCCACTTCTAGCCACTACAGTGAAATGGTGTAATGGAAAGTCTTATCACTGATTTTATTAAAAGAAGATTTAATGCATATAATTTTAATTATTTGGGGACCTTAAAACAGGGTGCTAACTCACAGAGCAAATGTGTAGAATGGTTTTTGCATATTCTCTCATGAGACATTACTGTTTTTCTTTCAGGAAAGTTTATAGGCAAGGCTGCTATGTAGTATTACATGAGCATATTTTATACCTTGTAGATGCGATCCAGAATTTTCCATCTGACTTATAGCAATAAGATGGGGCAGTTTCTGACTATTTCAGACATTGAAATCTCAGATGTGAGACACCAAGTATACAAGTACTTCAGAAATTAATAGGTCATTAATGTATGTAGAAATTTATGATATCTAGACAGCCTATTGCCTGGCTTTCTAGTTTCTGAGAAAGAAGGTAGATTTTCTGTTTTTTTCTTTTATTCAATGTAAATATAGAATTAAGTGCATAGACACTTCATAGTACACATCATATGTGTTTCTGCTTGGTGACAAGGATTGGTGTCAGTGCCTATGCGTGCCTATTTTAGGACTGAAAGGGGTCGATAAGACTATACTTAGATAAAATGATGGCTATATCAGGGAACATTCCTGAGAGCTTTCCAATGAGCTGTTAAGGTAGAGTACAGTATGTTTAAGGGCAGCAGGTTTTGAATGTGCTCTGAATGTATAGGGAAACCCATTCCTTACCAGTTCCAACTACTGGCACCAAATCAGAGAATGGTCTTAGAGGGTATAAAACTTTGCTCTGCTGAAACACTATTAAATAAATTGATGCATTTTGAGCAATAATTTATATTTCAGTTTAAGACAAATACAGCCAAGTCTCAGTTATCCATATAGTGGGAGACAGGGTAGTATTTAGAATTTGCAAGCCATAGTAATTCCAAATCTGTTTTTAACCGCTATTGCCAACTCTCCATACCGATGAATGGCACAACCAGCTTGAATCAGCTGATACGCAGCTCTTTTCCAAGACCTCATTCACTAAGGAAGGAAAACTTGATACAGTGTAGAGTCATTGTTCAGTGGCGAGGCAAAAAAAAAAATGTTCCTTAAGAAATTCATTGCACTATAGCAAGACTTTCTATTGCTCATTTGAGCTTAAGAGTTGGAACTAGAATATCTAACTAATTTTTACTTTGATTTTGCCATGTAAAAACAGTTGGGAATTGACCAGTACCAGCTGAATAGTTTAATAGCTATTGGTAAAATTCTCATACGTAAGATATCTAATTTAAGTTTTGTCTCCCTTAAAAGGAAGAGACCTGAGGTCTAAAGGAAAAAAGAAAAATGAACTCTATTCCAACCACCCTGTAATGAGTATTTGAGAATTGGCTGGTGAATGTGCTTGTTGGTTTGGATGGGTTGGTGGAGGGTGAGGATTACAATTGACAGTTGTATTTGAGAAAACCTCTCTGGAAAGTAAAATAATTTATAGATACATGTAAGGGTTTTAAAAATTATTTATTATGAATATAAGCCTAAGAACACTTTTTATCGTTGCCCCTGAGGATTAGAGAAGATGTTGCATCATTGTTATAAGGAAAACATGTCTTTCCCTGCAAAGTGCTTAAAAACATACCTTCCTGTGTGGAAATGTTAGTTGCTTTGCTTTTTAGAAACTACAATATTTAACCTTAATTTTTATTTACATTGTCTGATAACTATTTCCCTTTAGTTCTGCTACAGAATTGCCATTGATTCTTAATCTGGAATAAAATAGACTCAATATAAAATGGAACTGGATTTTCTTTGATGCAAAAATCACGTGTCAAAGAATCTGCCAAGTTGCTTTGTGACAAAAGAAAAGGCTCAAATAAAAATGGCAGCTGTAGTTTTTAAAATGTAAATTTCAGCAGGAAGCGTTTTACTTGTTCTGTATGTTAGAGCTGAAAAGGGCGAGTGATTAGATGATTACCTAGTGGTGTTGATAAGCCTGCCATGGTGATTCTGGCCTAAAGGGAACACAGTCCCTTAACTGAGCTATGCTATTTTTACTGCAATCAATTCTCCCACTTGGAATGACATTATTTTAACTTTCAGTCTCACTCCCAGGAGCCTGAGTCCAACCCCATCCAGCCCAGGCAGTCCTTGTAGTCCTCTCTTGGCTTTTCACTTTTGGAGGTAAGCGCGCTCCAGGGCTTGCCCAGGGCTGCTTTGTCTTTCTGTTCCCCTGGTTCCCAGGAGCATTTGCACACTTGGACTTTGTAATACCCAAATAATAAACAGTTTCTTCTTAATTGTTGCCCTCACAGTTAAGATATGGAGCGAGGAAACTGGTCGAATTGTTTGCTTGGTAACTGACTTGATCGCATTCCATTTAATATATCTTACTAATGTTTTACTTGGTGTTGTGTGATTAGTTGTTGGACTTCTCTGTAGATATTACGGTTTTTCCTATTGCTTTCTTAGGAAATGATCTGTACTAAATTCCATAAATTTTGATCAGTCTTTTATAAAGATACAATTTGTTATAATTTCTAGAAAACATTTCCTAATTCGTGTAAGAGTAGCATAATATCTATTGCCACAAAGTATTTTATATACTGTTATTTACAGGATAAAATATTTAAATTGTCTAAAGGGCTAGTGTTTTTTAAATCTTTATTAGAACTCTCAGTTATATACTCCCACCGCCTCACACATAGGCTGATTTAAATTCATTCTTCTCTGTTTGTTAGAGAAATATCACCAAGGAACTCTTCTTGCATTTTAGCATAGTTTGTTTTAAGACTACATGACAGAAAATACTGCTAGTATTATAAGTATAGCACATATGTTCTGATAGATTTTTCATGAATTAAATATTTATAGATATAGTGGATCTCTCTGTATCTAATCAGAAGATATACATAGAGTACCCAGCATTTCTTCCCTCCTCCCTTAATTATTTTTTTACTTTTTGTAGAGACAGGGTCTCAGTATGTTGCCCAGGCTGGTCTCGAACTCCTGGGTTCAAGAGATCCTCCCACCTTGGCCTCCCAAAATGCTGGAATTACAGGCATGAGCCACTGCGCCTGACCCCTTTATCCTGTTTTAAATCCTAAGGAATGAAGCAGAAGCAAACTCTTAGTTGATGGAAAGGGCAACTTGAATTATTTTTTATTGATAAATACTTTCTATTTCATATGTGCAAATGAATGGAATATATGCTACTCATGGCCACTTCCTTAAAAATACTTCCTTAAGTCTTAGATAATATCAATGAAATAATTTAACAGGTTTGTTTTTCTCATATTTCTAAAGTAAGGCTGAACTGAAATTTGTGAAGAAGGTTGAATAGGGAAACAAATTAATGACTTTGAACTTTTGTTCTACTCTTCTGCTGATGGGATTATATTTATTGTTAAAATGACTTTCAACATGAAAATTCCATGTAATAGCTTTTATAAAGCATCCTCTGAATTTAATAGATCCTAAAGCACTAATGGAGGAGAAAAGAGAATTAGACTAAATGCTAAGGTAATGCAGAGGAGGATGAAGTTCTGGGGAGCATTTTGGAGAAAAGTTTATGGACCTGGTTGTATTTGAGTTGGACCTTGAAAAATCTTGGGGATTCAGTGGGGAGAGGTGAGGGTAAAGGACAAAGCCAGACAGAGAAAAAAACAAAATCAAGGAGGTAAGAAATTACTGCATATGGTAGAAATAATGTATGTTGCTAGAACATAGGGTGGATGAAATAGAAGAAAAACATGGAATTGTATAGAAATTGATAAGGCTTAAAATTAATTGGGGATCATGCTATGTAGGGCCTTTAATACTGAGCTGAAAACTATGACTTTCATTTTGTCAGCTTTCAGGAATCATAGAAGATTTTTTGAATAGGGAAATGACTAATCTGAGTTCAAACTGAGGAAATGTACCTTACCAGTAGTAAGAATGGATTGAATTTTAGGCAGAATCTCCAATGAGGATGCTACTACAATATTTCATGAGTAGCAGGTGTTAGTTTAGGACAATTGCAAATGAATTAAAATTGGCAAAGTACTTTATAGTTGGCCAAGTGGTTTATATATATATGATTTCATCGATTTAATCCACCTGACACTACCATGAGACAGGAAGGAATACTGTTTTTGTTTACAGATGAAAATGCCAGCACACATAGAGATTAAATAGCTTAACTAACCTAGGACTCGAAATGAAGTCTCAAATCTTTCCACTGTGACTAAGTTAAGACATATGCACATTGCTCTGAGATCATTTATATTGAGTTTTAATTATCTGGTTTAGGTAGACCTCATGACCTCCTTTAGTCCTTTTTATTTCCCCAGTGCCTCAGTGCGTGGAAGGTACTAAGTGTTTGAGAAATGTTTATTAAAGAATGAATAAAATGAGTGAATAGGAAATAGAAGGTATATTAATTAAAGTGCTGCTAACAAATCAATCACCAGATAAATGCACAATGGCTCACATATTGCATTTTTCACGCAGACCAAGTTTGGTCTGGTGGAGGATCTGCTCCATGGAGTCATTCAGGGATCCAGGGAGGTCTTTCGTATATGACCTTCAGGGTTGCTCTGGGCTTCAGTATCCAGCTGTTGGAAAAGGAAAGAGCATGAAGGAGGGTGTGCTACCAGACCTGGGGGAGGCACATGTCACTTGCACTCACATTTCATTGCCCAGAATGTAGTATCCTGACTACACCTAACAACAAGGACACCTGGGAAATATGGCTTCCTTGTGTCCAGAAAAAGGAGGAAGTAAGTTTGGTAGTTAGTGATCTTTGTTGCGGAAGTTGGTGAAAGAAAGGTACCCTTAGTAGATGGTCAGTAGATAATTTTCAATGAATGATTGACAGGTTTCTAGCATTGAGGTTTCTAGCATTAATGAATTAAATGGACCCCAAGATCATAGAGTCGGGGAGAGGGGAAGATGTAGTAATGATGAGTCTGGTCTTGAATACATCGAGGCAGTTCTAGGTAGTGATATCTTACTAGCAGCTTGGAATAGGGTATCTCTGATAGTGTGCCCCAAAACGATGGTCTAATATTATAAATTGTGGGACTCCAAATATGTTCATGCTATTACCACACACAAAAAACCATTTATTACATCCTGCACAGAACTTTTCTTTTCTCTCATTGGCTATGATGAGTCAGATTTCTTTTTTGTTCCTTTTTCGTGTGAGTGGGGTTTGAAGGTCTAAAGGAGAAGGGTGGTGGCGAGCCTCACGGTGCCTATGCCCTTTGAGGTGCTGACACGCGGAGTTTCTAAATGGGGCAGTGGAAGAGTCTATTCTTTGCCTAGCAAAGCCCTGGAGGCAGGCTGTGCCGAGACATGAGTCAGCTGTCCCTCTCCAGCAAGACTCTAGGGGCTTCTCCAGGCCAGGCTTGCTGTAGGTTGGCCAGAAATAAGAGATCTGCAGCTTCTAGGACAGCTCGGTTGCTAATGGAATTTATGTCTGGGGAATGAGAGTTTGCACTGCTGCGTGGAGGTTACAGCAAGGCAAATTTTGGCTCGGTGTAAGAGGAAGAATTTTCTAAAGAAGCTTTCTGAGCATGGAATGGGCTGCCTGATCAGACCATCAGTTTCAGAAGGCCAGACGGCCACTAGCTGGACAGATGCAGAGGGCATTTCTGCATCGAGCAGAGGATTAGATCCCATTATTCCCAAAGGCTGTTCCGTCTTGAAATTCTGACACTTTTTTTTTTTTAATCTTTTTAGCAAGGCTGGAGAAAGGCAAAATACACACTTTTTCTACAAACTTAAAAAAAAAATGGCCCAAATATCAGTTTATCAGCTGCCAATCTTCAAGACCTTCAGTGGAATTTATAGATGCCTTTTGTTTTCCCCTTCTGAGACAACTGTAGCCACTCAGAATTTTCCATGACCCTCAGTGCTTAATACACTTACTACCACTCAGGAAATGTTCATACAATAGTGACCTCAGTGCCTTCTGAGTAAGGGAGATGTGATCCATGCCAGCCCATGACCTGGACTATGAATAGATAGCAGGGTGCCAGAGGAAGCTACCTCATTTCACATTCTCAGGATCTTTCTTGGCACCTAGCATGACTTGCCCTCAATAGGGACCCAGCAAGTAGCTGGAGGCTGGTCCGTCCCCATTACTCAGTGAACACGTTTCTGTTACGCTGTCATGATGTTCTTTCGTCCCCCAACATCTGAGTGGATGGCAACCTCTTGAGCACCTGCTGCACTTCCCTGAGCTCCTTTTACTTTACTTCTTCCCTCCTTTTCTTTGCCTCTCCATTTGGTTCCTGGAGTCTCAGGATGGTAAACTCACAGCTCTGCCAGAGTTGGCATGGAGGAGCTATTCTGTTCCCTCTCCTCTGCCTCCCAGAGCCCTCTCTCCCTGTTTCAGCTATGACTAAAAACACACATGCCACGTTGCTGGTAGGTTGTGATACTAGTTTCAGAGAAGGATGTTGTCACTGTGCTATAAACTCCCTGAGGATAACAATTTTTATCTATTTTTTCACACATGTATCCAGAAAACCTAAAATAGTGCCTGACACACAATAGGGAAGGCTCCATAAATATGTGTTGATGAAATGAATGAATGTGGTTTTCCCAGGGACTCAAGCCAGTTCTCATGTTTCTACCTGTGCTCAGCACATGCCATGCAGTTATACAGTAGGTATGTTTTGAGAGTGGTGCACCTTGAGAGAGAGAGAGAGCACACATTTTGATTCTTTCATAAATAGTAAATTATAGCCATCAAAATGTAAAACCTGACCAGGTATAAATTATAAATAAAGTAAGGTTCAAGGACAGAGTAGAAAGGCATTATTAATGAAAGGTAAACCCCAGAGTATATTAAAGACTATACCTGGCTGTGGTAAGGGACAGAGAATGCCCTAGAAGTCATGGCAGCTCACACACGGAAGAGGATAAGGCGCCCTAAGGAAAGGCAGTTAGAATGTAAGTTCCATGGGACAAAGGCTTGGCCATCTTGCTTACTCCCCTCTCCCTGGCACCTGTTGTAACAACACTTGGTGAATACTAATGCTAAGTTAATAATAATATATAATGCTAATAATATAATATATAATAATTAATACTAATAATAAGTTAATAACTAATGCTGTTAATTTATTGTTAAATGCACTTAGAAACAATAAAAGAATTCCAGACTGCGGGCTTTGGGGGCTATTTTTGAAAACTGAAGCTCTTCAGTGAATCTGTTCCCTTGTGGTCACTTTGTCTGTGGCTGGGTCACTGTTGTCCTTTGAAGGGCTGCTGTTCCCAGTTCAGCCCGGACTCCTAGCTGACTGGTTGCATTCATGTTACCTGACTGGCCCTGGAGACATCTGAGTTTGTGACCGGGACAGACTTGGAGTCATAGGGCCTGAGTGAGTCTTGGTCACTGCCCTCACCACAAACACGCTTTGTGACCTTCGGCAAGTCATGAACTTCTAGGACCCTCCTTGTCTTTCCCACTGAACTCCCCACCTCACTGACAGTGTAATAACAGTAGCTTATAGGTGTTTAGTGCGATAACTTTGTCTTAGGACCACCCTATGTTCCTTTGTTTCTAAGAGTGGCGAGCAGGAAAGGTAGATGACACCTTTACAGTGAGGGCATCAAGGACCATTGTCCCCTCGTCCCATTTTGCCAAGAGCTGGCCCATTTGTCATGTTGCTGCTGGAAATGTTACTGCGTAGCCAGGCTGCCTGAGTCCCCCTCACTTGGCTTGTTGCCATGGTGAGGGGCGGACAGGATAGGCATTACCAAACACATGAAATGTATTATGATTTTGTGTCTCCTTTTCACAAGGAACCTGTAAGAGTGGGAAAGTCACCTGACTGCTAAACCCTTTTAGTTTCATTTGCTTTTTAGGATGAGCAGGACCATTTGTGTTTTTTTTCTGTTTTCCCCCTTGCACTTTGTGGAGAACATTGAAAAAATCTGAAGAAGCTGGTAGCAGATGGTAATTCCCTCATACTCTGTAGACACCAGTTCCTGTGCTTTTGTGAATGTGATGGTTTAATGAATTGCCTTATGCATCCTGGAATCTTATTTCTGAATTGTTATGTAGGCCCGCATCTGCGTAGTGCAGGCTCTCCGAGGAATGGCTCTGCTCAGCATAGATGCACTTGATTACGAACGCCGTGCTGGGCCTGGGGATGTGGGGCTGGGCGGAAAAGAAGAAGGTTGGCAGCCCCAGCCGTCACCGCGGTGGTGGCAGGGGAGATGTGGGCAGGCCGGTTAGCACTTCTTCCCACCCCACCCTTGCTGGTTTCCGCCATTGCCACCACCTGGAGACTGCTGTTTCTTGTAAGCATCTAAAGAAAGAAGAGATGATGTGTCTGTAGTGCTCCAGCGGGGCAGGGGGTCGGGGAGTCATGTGGCTAGCAGTCTTGGGGAAGGGCAAGCGTAATAAATTTACTGCAGAAAGATGCAATAATGTAGTTTCCTTCAATTTTTCTGGAATATGTTATTTTTTTTTTTTAACAGTTATTGTAAGCTCATCGACTATAAAGTTGCAGAGCTTAGGAGATGAAGTCTCAGGAGGTCAGAGGGCAAGCAGCGCTCTCAAGTCCATGGGGTCCCCTGGGACACATGAGTCCTTGCAGAGCCTTTGCTCAGCTCACGTACCTACACATTCCAGGGCCTTGCTGTTGGTCATGATTCGTGTTTTCTCTCTTATGCGGTCACCTTTCACATTAACTTTTCTGTTTTGTCTGCTGACTTGGGTTAAAGGGCCAAATTACTAACCTAGATATTTGCACTGTGCAGTGGCTTAGTTTCCTGTGTGTATGGAGAGCTTGCTGTGTGCCGGGCACTGTTCTTAGTGCTTCACGTAAATTAACTCACAGAGTTCTCATGCTGTGCCTGGGAGGCAGGTACTGTCTTCATTTTACAGATGTGAAAACTGAGGCATGGAGAGAAACTTACCTGTGGAGATCACACATCTCAGTTTTCCCAGGTTCAGGTCGATTTATGCCTTCATCCCAGTCTGATGATTATGATGAAAGTGCCCCTTTTACTTTCAAACCCTCCAAGTCTGACGAACAGATTATACCCCCTTCCCAAGCTTCTGGCCAGGGAGCCTGTGCTCCTGTTCTGCGGCGTAAAACTACACTGTCTGTGTTTTCCTTCAGGACTTCCATGTGCTGTCATTTAAATTTACATTCAGAATAGAATCTGTTTGCAGGGGAGGTGATTTCGTTACTGTATCTGGAGCTCCTGGGCTTGGTGCCCTATACATTTTTCAGTTGTGGGGTGGGGAGTGTGTTTTGACTTGTGGAGCCCTATATTTCTTTTCCTTTTTTTTTTTTTTTAATTTAGACAAGAGCCTAGCTGATGCAATGAGGGTTAGATTTGATTCGTTTTGGAAACGTGGCCATGGGCCCCAGCGGCTCTAACCTGAGCAGTCTGTGCCTTGTTCCTTCAGCAAGGGCCTGTCCTGCTACTGCCCTGGGGGTGGCAGCCACCTTCGCTGGGATGATCAAGGCCTTTTCAGCTCTGTTAGAAGATCAGCCTCCTCAGGCCTGAAGGAGGAGTCAGGACATTTCCTAAGTACCACCCCCTGTTAACCATTCTTTGGCCTGTAGTGCAAGCGTGTTCATTACTCTATAGTCTATTCTGGGCCAAATATTGTGACTCGTTTACTTAACCAACTTTACAATTTTTTGCTTTCAGAATATACTGAAATGACTCTGCGGAGCCTTAACAGTTCTCTCTTAGTTATTAGATCTTCTTGGGGCACATGAAAAAATTACTTTGCTGTGTGTGTGTGTGTGTGTGTGTGTGTGGGTTGGAAGGTTCTGTTTTATGCTCCATTTTGTTACTGCCTTTCTTTGTGACTAGAGAAAAAGACATTTCACATCGTTTTCAAAAACCTGCTTCCTACATTTACAATGTGGATACAGCCATTAACACCCACCCTGTTGATAAGAGAATTAAGTTGTGATATTCTTTGAAAGCGTAAGATGGGGATGATAATGTGAAGCACGGAGGTGTCTCAGCAAGAGGAATAATACAAGTGCAGAATTTTAAAAACATTCTCAAGTTTCTCCAGCAGTAGCTTGGATAATAATACCTCTTGGAGGTGTTGTAAGAATTAATTAGGTAACACATGTGAAGTGTTCTAAGATGAGTGTTCTGTTGTATTATTATTAGCTTCATATTGTTCTTGGAAACCCAGGGTTGAAAATGAACCACAAAGCCCGACCTTTGTATCAAGGCTGCTGCATATTCTAATTGAATGTGATGGTGAGTGATGAGTTATTATGAAACTGGGATAGCTACTAATAGTCCTGGTTGAAAGAGATGAGCTAAATTTCATGGACTCTTATGCCTTTGCACCTTTTTTCCATGGTGATTTGCTCAGCTGAATCATTACTAGCTCTAGTTAATAAAATATCATGGAGATACCCCAAAGTGAGAGGAACATTTATTTTCTTGCAGTGATATTGTTTCTTCTCTCCTCTTTATATTAAAATACAAATTTGGCTCAACCTTAAATTTTGAGTCAAAAGTCATCTTTAATTCTTCCCTTTTTAAAAGAGGCTTGCTGTGTGCATGTGTGGATATTGTGCACATTTGGGTATGGTGCACGTGTGTGCGTCATCCTTTAGGAGGTCCGATTGATTCCACCTGCACATGTGTTTTTCTCGCCACATGCAATAGTTTTGCTCTAGCATCCCACCTTAGTCTGAGCCACTGTCATGTATCCCTAGATTGTGGTGGGAGCTTCCTAGCTTATCCTCCTGCTTCCCTGCAACCTGTGTCCTCCTACGGTCTGTCTCTATCCAGCTCTCAGGGTGACCTTCGTGGAGCATAAGTTACTCCTCTACTCAGCACCTTCCAGTGGCTGCCTGCTGTCCTCTGTGTCCTGGCTTCCTTCAGCCTCTCACTTGTTCCCTTCTGGCCACATGGGACTCTGCCTTTTCTTGACCACTCCAAGCATGTTCCTATGTCAGGGCCTGTTCCTGGAATATTCTCCTCCTATTCCTTCAACTTTGTTTTTTAATTCCAAACCTGTAAGAAAAAAAGAAGTTGAAATAATGGTACAGTCAACAACCATGTTCATCTGGATTCACCAATTAACACTTGCCACATTTACTCTCCCACCCCCTTCCTTCCTTCTTAGGCCCTGTATATATTTAGAAATATATATATATATATATTTTTTTTTGCTGGACCATTTGAGAGTAATTGCAGATATTCAGATACTTCACCTGTAAATACTTAGGCATATATTTCCTGAGAACAAGTACATTCTCCTGCATAACCATATTATCATTATTATACACTTGAAGTGAACATAATTATATGCTCCATGTCAGCTTTGTCCAGTTGTCCAAAAAAAGTATCTATAAAATTTTGTCTTTTTTTATCCATAATCCAATTAAAGATCATGTATTCCTATGAGTTGTCCTCTCTTTTAAGTCTCCTTTAATTTAGAAAATTCTGCTGTATTTGTTTTTTCTTATCTATAGTACTAGGGAACTGTCTTGTTGACCATTCCACAATTTGGATCTGATGGTTTCTTCATCTTTAGATTCAGGTTAAACATATTTGACAAGAACAGGTGATGATGTCCTGTCTGTAGGATCACATCAGGAAGCCCAAAATCTGACAGACGTCCATTGCAGTGATACCCCCCTATTAAGTAATCTTTGGGGTGAAATTTTTAGTCTGTGTAAATCCACTTCGCCCGATAGGCTTTTTTACTCAATGGTTTCTGAATGCGTCGATGACCTTGCTTGAATCAGTTATTATTTTGCTATTTGTCACAATTTTTCACTTCTATTATTAGTTGATGTTCTTCATTTAAAGAAGGATTTTCCCTCACTTCTCTCCCCTACCCTTCATTTTTTGGGAGTATCACTATAGACTCATGCATTTTTATAAAGAATAAAAGAGAAAACAAATATAAATTTGATATGTAACAATCCACGGCCATCATTCCTCTTTTTGTTGGTCAAGTTGTCTGAAAATTCATCAGTGGAAAGCCTTTTTAAGCTGACTCCTGGGTCCTCTTAACATGACCCTATTAGTCTTTGAGCACTTCTTCACTTTCTGGCACAACAAAATGTTCTAGCTGTCCAGAACAGCTAAAGGAACGCTCAGATGATACCCCAGTGGGTTCTCTCCTTCACTTCCTTATCATCTGTACTAAATGTTACTACAACAGAGGCCTTCTCTGGCCGCTCTGTGAGAGCGCCACATCCTTTACCCTGCTTCGTGATATTTTCTGTAGGGACATTTCCTAATATATAACATTTTTTGTTGTTTATCTTACCCACCTGCAATGAAACCCTCAGATGTGGGGATTTGCCTATTTTGTTTACCACTGTGTCCCTAGTGTCTGGTCTATAGTACATCCTCAACAAATACTTGAAGAAAGGAGTGACTAATTTACCCCCATCTTGAGCCTATATCATGCTCTTCTAGATCAATTGCTGCTATTTTTATATTTCTTGACACTGAGATGAATCAGACTGCAAGGGGTTCAGAGATGTTTATCTGGAGTTCATTACAAGTTTGTATCTGGTAGTTTCTCTGCCTTTGGGTTCTGGTAGTATTTGGAACTATTACTAACAATGCATTACAAATGACACCCACTGCAAGGCACTTGTCAATTGACAGTGGAAGCATTTATGATGCAGTTCCTTCTCCAACTTCTCTGAACAGAAGGCCTGGCAATTTTAGAAATAAAAAAATGAAGCACTTGACTATGTTAAAATTTTTTACATGAAATCTAATGCTAGGAACTAAAAATTGAGTAGAGTAAGGGTTTTATTTTCTAAACAAACAAAAAAAAAATCCTATTTTTTTTCCGTACATAATACCATAAAAGCCTTGCAAAGTATTTGCAAAATATAAGAGTTGGTTCTTCAAAGAATTTCCATTCTAGCTGAGATAAGAATTAAGAACAGAACATAAGGTAGAAATTGTACATTAACACTTAATACAGTTGATGCATATAGTGGGCTGAATGGTGGCCCCAAAGATATCAGGGCCTAACCCCTGGAACCTGTAAACCCTACTTGGAAAAAAAAGGGTCTTTGCAGATGTGATTAATTTAAGGATTTTGTAATGAGGGGATTATCCTAGATTATCCTGATGGGCCCTAAATCCAATCACAAGTGTTCTTACAAGAGAAAAACAGAGGGAGATGTGACGCACACAGAAGCTGGCAAAGGAAGGAGCAGATTCTCCCCCACAGCCCCCAGAGGACATTGATTCGGGCCTGTTGACACCGACTTGGGACTTCTGGCCTTCAGACTGAGAGAGGATACATTTCTGTTGTTTTAAGCCACTGAGTTTTTTATAATTTGTTACAGCAGCCGTGTGAAACAAATGCAATGGTAAACTGTACGTTCTCTCATTTTTATTGTGACTGTAAAATGACCCGGTGAGGGCGGCGTGGTGGACACTGTTACTTTCGTGTCACGGAAGAAGGAGCAAGGGTTGAGAGCGTCCTGTGACTTGAACCAGCTTTTCCGGTTCTTAGTCAGGTGCCCTCTTCACTCTCCACCCGTCTCTTCCTCCTAAGTAGATCCAGGATCAGCAGAGAGTGCCCATGATGGCAGCTCAAAAGAGAGATCTCACTGGGGCCGAGAGATCAACAACAAATGCGTGTGAGGTGGGAACCCAAAGGCATCCTTAAAGGAAAAAGATACTTAAAGAGTCAGAAGGTGACAGTCCTGTTTCCCACAGTCCAGGGATTTATTCCCTGTTGAAGTGCTATTTTAACCTTCCCAGTTTGGGATGGCTTTGAGCACTGTGTCCATGCATCTGTATGTGTGTGGAGAAGGGAATCCCTTCCTTTCTGTCTGACGGCATGTTTTGGCCTTATCTCATGGAACCGTCGCCTCTTTGGTTTCCGTGTGCCTGGTGGCTTCCTGACGTGTTACACGCGAAAGGATATGGGTGATGTCAACCAGGCTCCAGGCAAAAGCTGTGGAGTGAGGTGCGGTTCTCACCCTCCAAGGCCACTGCCCCTTCCTGGACAGTGCTCCGCTGGCTCACTCTTCCTCCCTGGCTGCGATTCGGGGTCTCCTGCCGTGGGCCTTGCTGCAGACTCATGCTCTAGGCCTCCTGTTCTGTGTGGCTGCCACATACTGCTTATCCCAACAATGGGGGCTTCTTGTTCTCTAATTTACTCAACCATCCTTTTGCTTCTGGAAGCCAAGCACGATACTGGGGAGATGAAAATAAAAAGGGTTCCATCACTCTCCTCCCCGACTCCCTGGGAGCTCTCAGACTTGTATGGAAAGCAGACACAGAAACAGCTTGACTGAAGTGTGGTAGCCAAACGTGGAGATGATAACCTCCTGCTGTTCCCTCTGCCCACATGTTAGGAGAAGAGAGTGATGTGTTTAATGCACAGGACTCTACAGGCTCATCCGGAGCCAGAATGGGGAAGAGAATCCTTGGGCTGTATCAATCCAGCAGGAAGGCCTGGACAGTGAGCATCCCCATGGTGTGGATCTGGATGTTTTAGATGTGATGATTCTAATGTGTTTTGGGTTTAGCCGTCCTTTACCTGTTAAATTTAGGGAACTTTTTTGCCTGGATCATGTGGGCTTCCTGTTTAGCTCGGTGCAAGATAAAATAGCATGTGGGTAACTGAGCTTCCTTTTTTATCAATTATAGTAGCCACTGACCATCATCCTCAACTCCTTCGCACCCATGTTTTTCTATTGATGATTGGAGGTATAAAAGGAACTAAATTTTTGTAGACATTGCGGAGTCCAGCAGGGCAAAGCTTAAACAAAGCCATAGAACTCCGTGGGGTGAGATGATGGTACGGGTCAGCATCAGGGTGCTGATAGAGGCGGCCTCGCCTTTGTGGGTATGGGGATCCTTTTTGATGTCATATCTTTTAGAACACCCCACATGATCTCTTGAGTGAGTGAATCTCCTGATTTGAGGGAACAGAGAAAGCAGATAATGACTGCAACTTTCAGAGCATTTATAAGTTTATATTTTATTGATCACAACAACAGCTATAGATATTTGAAAGAAAAAAAAAAAAGACCATTGCCTCTACGCATGACTGTTTATTCAGTCTGTTGGCAGTGTTTAGACTCACAGATCCCTCATCATAGCTTCACAGGCACGAGTCATTCTTCTTCACCTTGATGTCCCCATCAGGCTGTACTCTGAGTTGACATTGACCATCGTCTCTTTGCAAAAAGAGAAAAAGATTGTATGTTATTGCAGTTAATGAAATAAAAGAAACCCCATTTGATGCTGTATTCTTTTATGAAAACATAACTGAAAGATTGGCAAAAAACTTATTGTTTTGTCGGTTCTGTGTTTAGATTTGTGTGTTCCAGTGGCATCTTGAGAAAATAGTAGCAACTACAGAGGTCTCAAACTCATAACTTGGAGCTCTCTGATGATCCTATCTCCTAAGGTGTTTTTGTTTCTATTCTCTGCTTCTTTGGAGCTTGAAAGTAGATTTTATTTTTCAGTGTAGAATCAGTTGCCTAAAGTAGTGTTGCTGTAAAAAATCACACGTATAAATTTGATATTGTTTATTTGGAGACGCTATTCTGTAATATGCACAAGTTTCTGAGTTTGACTATGAATGAACTTGAGAGAGGATATACTTTAAAATAATTGTGATCATTTTAACAGAGCTAAAATCAGAAATCATCTTTCCAGTAAAGAAAAATGAATTCCTTTGTGTCCTTCCCTTTAAAAGTGATACAGTTTCTTAAGAGCTCCCGAGGTTGTAGCCCTTAGGTGATATGTAGTAATAAGAGTAGGGTTTACTAAAGGAAAAAAAAAAACAAAAATGCCCCTGTTCTAGTTATTCTGTGATTTAAAATCAATCCTTAGGAAGTCTTAAGCTTTAGCATATTAATCAATCAGCAAATTTAGGTTAGGTTGTTCTACTAATGCTATGGGAAAGATACCGAGAAGAGAAGGTGTTCTTTTTTTTTTTTTTTTTTTTTGAGACAGAGTCTCACTCTGTTGCCTGGGCTAGAGTGCCCTGGCATTAGCCTAGCTCACAGCAACCTCAAATTCCTGGGCTCAAGCGATCCTCCTGCCTCAGCCTCCCGAGCAGCTGGGACCACAGGCATGTGCCACCATGCCCGGCTAATTTTTTCTATATATTTTTAATTGGCCAATTAATTTCTTTCTATTTTTAGTAGAGACGGGGTGTCACTCTTGCTCAGGCTGGTTTTGAACTCCTGACCTTGAGCTATCCTCCCGCCTTGGCCTCCCACAGTGTTAGGATTACAGGCGTGAGCCACCGCACCCGGCCAGGAAGGTGTTCTTTATAGCAACTTATGTTGGTTTTAAGTAACAATTTAGTTAAGCTAGACACCTGAAAAAAATGTAAAGGGTTATGTCAGGAATACTACAAGTAGTGCATCCACAGGCTATAGGAATTCAGGAGCAAGATTGAAATTAGACTAAGCACATGGAAAGGAGGAGAGAAGGTCAACAGGGATGAGCAGAGAAGAGTTGGAGTAAAAGGAGTGATGGAGACTTGTTCAGGGATGGAGAACAAGGCAGCTTGCCCTAGAGCTTACATAAAGTGAGCGTGCAGGCAGAAGGGATTTTCATGGAAAAAGAAGGTTGGGGATAGACTATGGAGTGTCTCACATGCCAGTCTTGAGTTTTCTTTTTGTGGTGTAGGACATATCTGAAAATTTTTAACCAGGAAAATGAAATGATAAACATGATAGTTTAGTAAGATTTCTCCAGTGGAGAAGCATGGTCTGAAAAGAGTGGAGGGAGGAAAGCACACAAAGTGAGAGAAAGCTGAACTGCAGAGGCAGTACTGAGAGGGGAAGGAAGAACAGAAGAACACAAAGGCATTGCAAGAGAATAGTCGACAGGACCTGCTGAAGGATAGGAGGCATTACATGGACCTGGAGAATTATGATAGCTCAGATACAAGTAGAGATAAAATTGGCCGGGCGCAGGGGCTCACCCTATAATCCTAGCACTTCGGGAGGCTGAGGCAGGAGGATTGCTTGAGGTCAGGAGTTTGAGACAAGCCTGAGTAAGAGGAAGACCCCCATCTCTACAAAAAAATAGAAAGATAAGCCAAGGCATGGTGGTACATGCCTATAGTCCCAGGTACTTGGGGAGGCTGAGGCAGGAGGATCGCTTGAACCCAGGAGTTTGAGGTTGCAGTGAGTTATGATGATGCCACTGTACTCTAGCTGGGACATAGCAAGGCCCTGTCTCAAAAAAAAAAAAAAAAAAGGCCAGGGGGTGGGGTAAAAAGCCATTTCGGAAATAATAATTTCACTTTTAGCTATGTTTAATAATGTCAAATCTGAAAATGGTGCTATAACAGACAAGTAGAAAGGTCCAGCCTGCTACTAGAGATGCATCCAGAGCTGGGAGAATGGGACTTCATCTATAATGTAGATGTAGGTGTGGGAGATTCCAGCAGAGTCACCGCGGCCTCTTTCAAATTGTGAGAAGAGGGGCGGATGCTCTGCAAAATTCATGTTGTTCCTGTAGTTTGGGTCTGGACTCAGAAAAAAACAGTAAACAGTTCCCAGCTCAACGGGGTCTAGCATGCTCAGCTGCTGCCTGCAACTGAGATTTCTTGAGTCCACTTAACTAGGGAGTAAGCCTAGTGTTCCAATTTGAAGAAACACCTGAATGGCTTTAAGTTCCAATTTAGGTCCACCCTCTAAGTCCCCTATAAATGCCCCAGAAGGTAGAGAATGATCCTAAGTTGTGTGGGCAGGGACACATTTGTCTGTTCTTTCTATCACTAGCACTGGGCCTGGACCCTGTGGAGTTGAAGGTTATTAATGCATCAAACTAGCTGTCAAGAGTTTAAATGAGCTTGCTTTTCCAATCTTTTCCACACCAACTTCAGTTCCAAGATACTGAACTTTCTGGCAATAATTTGACTACCTAGCAGGCGCTCTACAGATATTGTTGGAGGATGTCATTGAGCTTTGTGAGAAACAATAGCTATTGAAGCTCTGCTAGCCCTGTAGCTCACAAAGTCATGGAGTGTGTAAATGCACATGTATATAGAATACATTCAACTCAGAGCTGTCAGCCGATTACGAGTGCAGACAGTTGTTATGCATCTGACCGAATTGTGCAGAATGATTCTGAATGTTGTCATCTTTAATTTGTCAAGGGAAAATCATTGTCGTGTACCACTATTATGGTAAGGTTTTCATGTGTTGAAGTCATTTGTGAAGGAATATATTTCTTCCTAATGACTTCAAGGTGCTTGCTAGACACAAAATTCTATGTGGATATAAAGAAATGTTTCATCAGGTCTCAATATACGTGGGTAGCCAGATGTAAACAGCTATCTCTTGCAGCACCTCAGACGCGCACGTCTGGCAGAGGTGAGTGCCCCCGTGTCGAGGATGACAGCCTGGTGAGTGTAGCTAGCTGCAGCCACGACACTAGGTGCACAGTATACCACCTCACCTTGAATGTTTGTTCATAATTAACACCCATCTCCTTTGAAAAAAGATTTGAGGAGGTTTACAATGAAAACATGCATGTCAACTTAGTTTCAAAAGATCAGCAAAAACTCAAACTTTATCCAAGATACTGTTACATTGAGTGAGATAACTGATGAAATTGAGGTCTGCATTTAACTTTGTTTCCTAGTAGTCAAGGCTAAAAGGGAAATATTATTGGTCCCACTGTATAACTAAAGAAAGCATTTGTGTTTTTGAAGCTTTGTGCCTTTTCCTGATGTGGAATTGTATAAGAAATTTTTAAGGTAATGGCTGATGACCTTAATTTATTAGAAAGGGTGAAAATACCTTTTAAATGAGCCCTTTTTATTATGGTTCGGTAAAGAGTGTTAAGTTAGGCATTTGTTGTAAGAACATTGATTCCCAACACTGATGTAATTAATATGGGGCTGGAAACTTAGACAAATATGTACATAGCATGCCTCTCCTTGTCTTTCAGTTATCACTCTTCTGGATGTATTTTTGCTCAGATTCAAGTGGCCTTCAGTTCTAGAATGAGTGCTCTGGCTGGTCCTAGAAAGTACAGGTATTCTGGGTCAGTCAAGAAGAAAGCCTTCTCCCTTCTGCTTTTTTTTTTTTTAATTGAAAAATTCTTTTTTTATTATTTATTTTATTTATTTTATTTTTATTTTTTTAATTTCAGCATATTATGGGGGTACAAATATTACGGTTATGTATATTGCCCATGCCCCCCTCCCCCCTCGAGGCAGAGCCTCAGGCATGACCATCCCCCATACGTTGCACATCTTACTCATTATGTTTGTATATATCCATCCCCTCCTCCCTCCTCCCACCCGCCC
>CAUYPO010096971.1:0-22095 GCA_963574435.1 Cheirogaleus major
GAGACCCCATCTCTACTATAAATAGAAAGAAATTAGCCAAAACAACTAAAATTAGGAAAAAACATTAGCCGGGCATGGTGGCGTGTGCCTGTAGTCCCAGCTACTCGGGAGGCTGAGGCAGGAGGATCACTTGAGCCCAGGAGTTTGAGGTTGCTGTGAGCTAGGCTAACGCCACGGCACTCTAGTCCGGGCAATAGAGTGAGACTCTGTCTCAAAAAAAAAAAAAAAAAAAAAATCAAAAGGGTAAGTGCTATAGTAGCACCAAAAGGGATAGAGGAAAGATATCAGGAAGAACTTCCTAACAGGGCTATGGAAGAGCAACTGGAATGCATGTCTGGAAAAGCAGTGGGAATTTCTCCCTTAGAGCACTCTTGGGACAAAAGGGGACCCTTTTGTCAATCAGAAGACAAAGCATTTGCTAGGAGATGGCCTTTCCATGCCAGAGTACCCCGCTCAGAGTTCTATGTCCTTGATTCTCCTTTCCCCTTACCTTTCTCCTGCCAACACCATCTTCTCTCCATCCTGTAGACTGCAGGAAGAAAACCTGGTCATCACCCCCCGGCTCTTTGAATGTTCCAACCAGACTGGGCGCTTCCTGGCCACAGAGATCTCTGACTTCAGTCAGGATGACTTGGAAGAGGACGATGTGTTCCTGCTCGATGTCTGGGACCAGGTAGGACGGAGGGCCTGGGGAACCCCTCATCATCCACTTCAATCCCCAGGGCCAAGGAAGAGTGGCTTTAGGGTTAGGTAAGTGTCAGCATTTTCTTGGCCTTCATGTACTGTACTGAGAATCTTGGGCTCTGCACTGGGCATGGTGTTTCATGCCTGTAATCCTAGCACTCTGGGAGGTTGAGGTGGGAGGATCACTTGAGATCAGGAGTTCAAGATCAGCCTGAGCAAGAGTGAGACTCCATCTCTATTTAAAAATAAAAAAGAGAGAGAGAGAGAATCTTGGGCTCTGGAGAGACTGGAAGTCACACATATTTGAAGAATATCCAAGTAGAGGGCAGCTGTCCAACCTCCTCATTTCCCAGCTGCAAGATCAAGGCCAATGGAACCTGTCCTGGGTCATTTGGCTGAGTAGTGGCAGGGTCAGGGCTCCACCGTTGGACATTTGAGATGAACTGAGGCAGAGGTCTGTGGGCCGGGGAGCACAGAAGGGACTGACTGAGCTTCTGGAATGTGCAACAGATTTTCTTCTGGATCGGGAAGCACGCCAATGAGGAGGAGAAGAAGGCTGCAGCCACCACTGTGCAGGAATATGTCAAGACCCACCCCAGTGGCCGTGACCCCGAGACCCCCATCATTGTGGTGAAGCAGGGCCATGAGCCCCCCACCTTCACGGGCTGGTTCCTAGCTTGGGATCCCTTCAAGTGGAGTGTGAGTAGTCCCAGCCCAGTGCATCCTTCTCTAGGTGGCTTCTTTGTGGCACACCCCTGGAGGCAGGGCTGACTCCCACAGGCCTTTCTTGTCCCTTTGGGATATCTGACTTGCTTATTTATGAACGGGTTACCAGGGAGCTCAGAATAAAAAGGCTGCAGTAAGACCATGACGCCCTCTGTTGAGAGAGAGGGAAGAAGTCTCTCAAAAACCAAGGCTAACTGCAGTGCTTGTCTGTGTGTATACTTAGCTCAAAACTGCTGGATATTGAAGGTTAGAGCTGTACTGACTATTTAAAATTAAACAAAATGAAAATTCAGTTCCTCACTAGCCAAAATGTAAGTGCTCAGCAGCTACACGTGGCCTGTGGCCACTGTATTGGACAGGGTAGGTGGGGAACGTTCTCATCCCCGCAGCAACCTTCGATGAGACCGTGCCAGTGGCTCCCGCCAGCTGAAAGGAAATATGTCAGTTCTAAAGGACAAATGGCTTCCAGGCACTAAATTCTAAGCAAAATGGGTCATACGTGCGGTCCTTACCTGAGAGACCGTGAGTCAGGCTTCCACAGATGTTTCCCGAACACAGAGGGAAGTGGAGGGCAGGTCCTCAAAATGAGCTGCAGGAAAGGTTTTCTGCAGGAAGGAGAAATGCCAAGGTAGACTGAGCCTGTCCTGATGGCCCCAGGTACTCTGAATTGGCACAACAGATGAGTTTTTTTTTTTTTTTTTTTTTTAATTCTTTGGTTGATGGGGTGGTGGAGTCAAACAAGTGTCAAGGCAGCAAATCTAGATGCCAGATCTTCCCCAGCCCACTTCAGCGCTCTGAGTCAGTAACCCTGGTAGCCCCTTCCTCACCTCAAGTCTGTGCTGGCTTCTGTCTCAGCCTCATTCATTCGTTCAGCACAACGGAAGTCCTGGTGTGCCACACTCGGTGCCGGCCCAGGGATATGGAGACGGGGCTTCTCAGGGAGCCATGGTCCCTTCACTCCTCTGCAGCAGGGGTCCCTCCAGGCTCGGGGAGGAGCCCACCAGGTCCCCACGCCAGGCTGAGCAAGGACCAATAAACAGCCTGCCCTGTGCCTTCTGATCCGGCAGCCCCTGGGTCCCCATCCTTCCCATCCGACTTCCCTTTTCAGTGAACCCCCTCCAGCCTCAGCCTGAGCTGCCTCTTTCCTTCTCACCACCAGGCTCCAGAGCAGCCTTCTTTCCACTCCTGAGGGAAAATGGCCCTTTGTCCCCTCTGCTGAGACCCAGGTTTAATCTGTTGTTTACTTTATATGCAGAATGCCAAATCCTATGAGGACCTGAAGGCAGAGCTGAACAACTCTCCGGACTGGAGCGAGATTAGCGCTGTGAGTCTGGGCCAGGGCGGCTGGGCCCTGCAGGGGTCAGCTGGTAGTCAGACCTGTGGGAGCAGAGAATGCTCCAGAGAAGACACCAGTGTCCTGTGCTTTCCTCCCCATTTCTCCCTACTGCTCATGGAAGTTCTTCTTGCTATTTAACTCCAATGGCTCTAGCAGTTTTGTTCCCTCCATTTCCTAGTGAAATTTTATCGTGCATACAAGTCTGCGTGGTGGGGGGCATATTAAAATGCAGATTCCAAGGCCCCATTCCCAAAGATTCTGGTTTGCAGACTTTGGGTTAGCACTCAGGAATCGGCATGTTTTAAATAAAAGGTCCAGGTAATTTGATATAGTTAGTCCATGGACTACACTTTTTTGAGAAATAATGATTTCTCTACATGCTGTCACCCTTGGGATCCCTTCTCCAGGGAGAATAATTGCAACTCCTTCGATCTTGCAGTGAGTTAACAGAAATGTATTTAGCCTGTAGGCCTGGGATATGGGAATATGGAATCAAAACCTTTCCTTTGAGAAGTTCATAGGCTTACAGGGGAAACAAGACAAAGCTAACTCTGCAGAAATGTCCCCAGAACCTGAGAGCCGTTTCACCAACACATTGGGGTAATCAACAGATGGTGTAGAACCCAGTGGCACTCAATAAACCCTTCTTGGTGGACTGATAGTGCAGATCAGCAAGTATAGATAGGTCAAGGCTAAGATAATTTATGGATGACAATTTCATAACAGATAAGAGAGAGAGGGTCATAAATATCCATGTTAGATCTCAAACTCTGGGGAAAGCCATGAAGAAGTTAATAAGTCGTTGACAAAATAGTCATTTTGCACCAGTTGCCTTTGGTCTGATGCAGACTACTAAGTTATTTGCTCATGGGTCCCCTCCAGTGTGTTGTGTTCTTATGAGTGTCTGTGTGTGGAGGGGCGATGGGTCATGGGAGGCTTCTTGAAGGTGTTGCCCTAGAACCAATGTTGACTTCAGAGAGAAAAGCAGCCTGGGAGGTAGCTACATACAACTAAAGTGACCAACTAAAGTGGTTTCCTTTTCTTCCCTAGGAGATCACAAGCCCCAAAGTGGATATGTTCAATGCCAACAGCAACCTCAATTCTGGGCCTCTGCCCATCTTTCCCCTGGAGCAGCTGGTGAACAAGCCTGTGGAGGAGCTCCCTGAGGGTGTGGACCCCAGCAGGAAGGAGGTGGGTCAGACTCTTGAAAGAGGACAAAGAAGAGTGGCTTGTCCATTTGTTGGTCAACCCCAGTTGACCCCCAGATTGGGCCCTGCAGGTGATTAGGCCCTGAGGATTCCCTGGTGAACAAGACAGACTGGGTCCCGCCTTCATGCCAGCTTACATCCCTGGGGAGAGAGATCAGAGAAGCCTGATTACACTATCATTTAATTTCAGGGCTCATAAATGCCAGAGAGGTGAAGTACAGGGGCCAAGAAGAGTATTACAGAGAAGAGCCTGATTTAGTCAGAGATTTCCTTCTGAAAGGTGAATAGGAATTACAGAGGCAAAGTGAGTTATTCCTGGAGAAGGGACAGCAAACGTGAAGCCAGAAGCAGGGAAAAAGCACAGTGGGGCAAAGCCACAAGGTGGCCAGAGTGGCCGAGGCGTTGAGAGCTGAGAGGGAGGCAGGGCTGAGCTGGGCAGTACCTTCTACCCCACGCTAAGGATAGTGTTGTCCATCCTGAAAGTGAAGGGTAGCATTATGGTTGAAACAGGAGAGTAACAGTCAGATTTACATTTTAAAAAGATCACTAGAGTTGCTCAGTGTAGACTAGGAGGTGGCAAGAGCAGCCACAGTTAGGAAAGTGTTACTGGAGTCAGGCTGAGAGATGGGTGGGAACCTAGACTTGGTCATGATGGAGAGGGTGGAGAGAAAGAGATGGCTTAGAGAAGTAGTTAGGACGTGAAATTAATGACACGTGTTAATTACTGGATAAAAAGTGTAAGAGAGAGGGGAAGATAGTGTCATTCTCCAAAACAGAAAACCCTGGGTCAGACAGAGCTTGGGGGTGGGGCAATCATGAATTTAGTGGTAGCTACATCCTTTGAGGCAACTGGAAGACATCCAGGTTGAGACACATGTTTGGTGGGCAGGCAATTCAGAGGAACACCGGGGCAGAGACATGAATCCATCTGGTAACTAAAGGCCTACGTGGATCATGTGGGGAGAGAGCATAGCAAGAAGGACTTGTTTTTTTTGAGACAGTCTTACTCTGTTGCCTGGGCTAGAGTGCTGTGGCGTCAGCCTAGCTCACAGCAACCTCAAATTTCCGGGCTCAAGCAATCCTTCTGCCTCAGCCTCCCGAGTAGCTGGACTACAGGCATGTGCCACCGTGCCCAGCTAATTTTTTCTATATATTTTTAGTTGTCCAATTAATTTCTTTCTATTTTTAGTAGAGATGGGGTCTCACTCTTGCTCAGGTCTTGAACTCCTGACCTTGAGCGATCCTCCCGCCTCAGCCTCCCAGAGTGCTAGGATTACAGGTGTGAGCCACCACGCCTGGCCAGGAAGAACTTGTTAAAAGCACTAATATTCATTCTCACTTCGTGAAGATCCAAAATAGACTTCAAGTCTAGCTTAGGGATGTTGAAAGGAGAGAAAATTTACTCTGTGTATAGTCATAAAGAAGTCTTACAAATGCATTAAGGAATCTGCAGAAACTGCAGAATCTGTAGTTTCTTCTAGAACATCAAAGTCTGTTAAGGGTTTGGGCTTGATGTGTGTAAGTGTATTGTTCTCAGAACATTTCAATTCTGCCTTTTACCTTGGAGACCACATGCATGTATTCTGTCCTGGATCCTCCAACTGTAGGGTGGCTGGAAGACAAGAGACACCTGTGTTTTTACTGTAACATTGGGATGATCCTAGTGTGAGTGACGAGCTTAGCCCAGCTCCTGGTACACAGAAGGTACTCTGTAAATGAAAGCTGTTACTATCATCGCTTGTTCTACAACTGAGAAAACAGGTCTAGAGACAGGAAATGACTTGCCTAACGTCACATAACTAGTTAGTTGCAAAGCCAGAGCAAGAACTAGCTCTTCTGAGTCCCACTGTTACTATCATGTCATGTGTCATAAAGGAAGTTATTTCTAAAGCAAAGGGCAGCCAATGCTGTTGAACTGGAGGATTGACCGGAGGCTGAAATGGATTGCTAATGGAACAGACAGAATTGGTGTCAAGGCAGCCCCTCCATGGTAGAAACAAAGAAGGCTTAGATTCTTTTTAAAAAATCAGTTGTCTGTGGCTGATTTTTTTTATCACAACGGTAGCATACATTCTTTTGGGAGAGCTGAGAATTCAGTGCCAAGGGAGGAAGGCAGAGAGGTTTTCAGGCCTCTCTTGCTGCTCCAAACTTGGAAGGTGAGCCAGTGACAACAGTGGAGTGGTGGGTCTGGCTGCAGGCAGCAGGAGGAGGGTAATCTATGTGTTTGAGTACTGGGGAGTAAACCACACGGAGGCGGATGCGGGCATGGGTGAGGCTGGTAATCAGCTGGCAGGATGACAGGGTTCAAGAATAGGACCAATGCAAAGATATAAGTCCACTGGGATGGGCAGTCCCTGCTATCTAGCATGAGGGGTCAGAGTCCAGCAGTCTTGACAAAGTTGAGGAGCCAGCCTGGCTGGACCAGAGAGGGCACCGTGGAGCCACCTGAAGAGACATAGGACACAGCAGCCACAGCTGTGATAAACCTGGGGGGAGGGTGCGACAAATAGACTTGGGGTATGGCAGTTCTTCCCCACTCACTGATGCCCAAACCATTCATATTTACTCTCTTCTTCCAAAACAAGGCCATCCAATGCCCGGCCTGGGGGAGTGGGGAACGTTCCCAGCATCCAGCTCCCAAGAGGCTTGAGGAGAGAATGCCTGGGGTGGGAGGAAAATCTAATGACACCTTAGAGAGAACTGGAGCATCAGACCCCTCTGAGCTTGAAATCCACCCACAGCTGTTTCCCAAGAAGCTGTTGAATTCAGGGCTTTCTGTGGGAGTCAATCAAACGTTCCCCAGGGCAACTACTTTAGTAGAGCAGCTGTGTTAAAGGAAATTCACTGCTTTCACCTCTGCTCTGTCCCCACATCTTGGTGTTTGGGGAAGCAGGGATGAAGGCTAGGAGATGCTGTTTTATGGCAACTTGAATTTGGGGCACTTATGAGGGTGCCTTGAGGGTGTGTAGTTTGCCTTAAATAGTATCACTGTCATATCGTCTCAGGGCTGGAAACAAAGGTCCTTTTAGTCATCTATCTTATGCCTGAACATACCCAAGGTCTAAAAAGGTAGTGATTCCCAGTTGTGATTTTCAAGCTAAGAGTAAAAAGGTAAAATTGTGTTATCTAATCTTCTAGATCATTCACAGGATGAGAGAGGCCTGTACAAGTCATTTATCCATATATTTTGTCTTCTACTCAACTAGGCAAAATTTGACTCTGAATTTGTTCCTTGGTCTTCCTAGCTTCTCCTCTTAGAATCCGTCTCCCACCTCAGCTGTACCTTTTGCTGCTACCTTCCCACCATCTCTAAGCAAAACCTGCTCCTACAAAATAATCTGGCTGGTACATTCACAATAGAATATAAAAGACTGATGAGGTTTAACATGTTGTCTTTTAACCAGGAACAATCCTATAAGCCAAGAGGGATGAAGCTATCTATAATGGTAAAATTCTAGTCAACAGCAAGTGTAATAGTATACCTTGCAGGTTTGAGAGGGAGGGAAAGATGACAAAAAGCCTTTATAGTATGTCTGAAACCACTCAAAGAAGGTAGAGTCAGTTGATACAGTAGAGCATATACTGGAATCAGATGACCTTGACTTTCTTGAACTTTAGCTTTATTACCTGAAAATGGGAATATTCAAATCTTCCACAGTGTCTTTGTAAGTAGTAATATGGTAAGTTAGATTGCTATTTTGTTCTGTCCATCAGGGCTAGAGTGGGTCTGATTTCCCTTGCTGCCAGTCTATTAACTTGATCCAAAGCAAGGTAGGGCTCAGGAGGGATACCCCTCCCAAGGGTGATGGGCTTTTGCTACAAGAGCCATATATCCTGTGATAGCAACGAAATCTTATGTATCCAGACTGGAGCAGATACCCATCTAGGGCTCATCAGCTTACTTTGTGGATCAGGCTTAGATTCACTGTTTCACTGAAAGTAGGTGAACAATGTACCTTGTTTCCAATATCCTTCATATGTAGTATTATTTTCATACTCATAAAAGCAAAAATAATTGGAAACAGAAATGTTTTCCATTTTATAGAGAGGAAAACTAAGGCTTAGAAAGACAAGCAACACCTTGACCAAGCTAAGTCAAATGACCTAATTCTTATTTTAGGGCTAATGTGAACTTGACCTTGGTGGAAAGAAAAACTCAATTTACCATTTTACCATCATTTTTAATCATGTTACAAATTCAGGGATCAAACCTCTGGAATCTCAAAATGCCACATACCCCCCCACCGCTTTCCCATCCCTTTCCTGGTTCTCCTGACATTGCTAGTTTTTGCTCTTCATTTGATTGACTGCATGCCACACCTGTATGACTCATCAGAGCAAACCCTTAAAAAGAACATGACCTTTGCCCTCTGGTTCCTCTCCTCTTCTAGGGGCATCTGTCAACTGAAGATTTCACTAAGGCCCTTGGGATGACTCCAGCTGCCTTTTCTGCCCTGCCTCGATGGAAACAACAAAACCTCAAGAAAGAAAAAGGACTATTTTGAGAAGGAAGAGTAGTTGTGGTTATAAAGCAGCACTCTACGCCTCCTGGCTTGTGGCATTCTGTTTTATAATTGGTATTAGACCTATGCCAATTGAAGTGAAATTTTACAGTTGTGCCTGTGAACAGCAGTCTCTGGCAATGCCATTTTTAATAATCTACCTATTCTTCAGAAAGATGATACCTCCACAAGGAGCCTGTGGTCCCAATTTCAGCTCTCAAAAAGGTGGCTGGATTGTTTCTATCTTGAGGTGTTTCATCATTTTTAACTATCCTGTTCTATAGCTTTCCCTTCTTAGAAGAGCAGCCAAACACTCCATGGAATGTAAGAGTTGAGGCACCAGGCCAGGTTTTTCCTCTACCATGACTCATTTGCATGTATGGCAAGAGGGCTGAAACATTTTGCAGGTTTACATCTTTCCCAGAGTAATGCTTTTCCTTTTCACATATATTTCCTTCACCACTTTACTCAGGTGATTAAGTTAAAGGGTTGAAGGAGAGTTGAACGGCCTAGGAGACTGCCCTCTTACTGAGGTTTCACAATAGTCACTAAATAGTACCCAGTGAGAGCAGCACATCCACCGTGTCTAGGCTAAAGGCAAGTATGAAATGCAAATGCTATTTCACCCTTCACCCCTCTTAATAATAAGGCAAAGGAAGAGCGAAGGCCAATGCTGGGTTTACAAACTGTTACACAGAAGCCTCTGCAAAGATTCACAGGCTCCTCATATGAAAATAACAGGAACCAGTGGTGACTGTGGCCATTGGTTCGCCATTCCATCTCCTTTAAGATGTAACAGTGCTGCAATGACGTCCAAGTCAGAAAACCAAAAGAAGGTGATTTCCACAACTTGAAACTGGTTGTTAAAAGTGTCTGCAAAAACGTGTCCTTCTCAGAAATAACAGTCAAACCAAAACATAAGGTTAATAAAGGCTTTAATTTCACACACAAAAAAAACTCTATGCATAATTTAAAAAGGAAACAAAAGGAAAAATCATAAAGGATACAGAGGAACAATTCTGCTAAAACACAGATAAAAGTGCCACTCCATAAAACAAAGAATCAGAATCAAAAGTCACTCTGAACACAAACAAAAAAAGTCACCTCACAAATAATGTGGCCACAGCTGCCAGCAAACCTGGTAGTGGCTCAGTTAGGCAAAGTGTAGGAACCTCACTTCTGTTTTCCTCTCCCTAAGCATAAAGAAACAACACTGACAATAGGCCAGAGAAGTGAGGGAAGGAAAAGCTCAGAGAGGGAGGGAAACCTGGGGACAAGAGGTGTGCGCACCCACATGTGGTCTCACTCTTTGCACAGGCCCACTGTTTTTGAAGTAAACCAGTTCAGCTGATTGCTCTTTGCTCTGGCAACCAACCTGACAAACTTGGATCCTGATCAGACCCTCCTCTTCCACTCTATTCTTAAGCCAGTGGACATACCTATACTTTGAACCTCTGTATTTTTAAGTCTAATGTTACTAAATCAAATGCTTATACTCAGACTGGCATACTTTTTAATAAAAACTGCAAAACCTCAGACACATAACAGGCATGGAAAGGAAACAATTTACTAATTGTGTATAAATATGATACAATGAAAGAGACTGCCTGAAGTCTAGTAATCAAAGCATGCCATAAGGTAGCTAATGACTGATGAAACACAGCAAAATAATTCTGTCACAAAACTCTCAAGGCTTAACAAACTATAGTTTTCCAATAAAATATATTTTTTTCCAGATGTTAATGTGACATATCAATAGAGACAAAATTAGAATTCTGAAGTAATGCAATAGAAAGGTGTTAGAAGGCAGAAATCTGTTTAGTTTTTGTACACTCTTGCTCAGTGAAGAGCAAAATGGGGAGGAAAAGGACATATCTATTTTATTGGGACACTTTTATGTGACTTGCATCTGGTGCTGGATTGATGAGTTTTCTAAAAATCTCCCTATATATACAAGAGCCACATGTACTTGGAGATCTAGCTCTGTTTCCCTAATTTAAAGCAAAAGACCAGCTCAGGAGGTCAATTCAATAAGACACAGCCCCCCCGCCACCAAAAGTTGGATAGCTAAGAATATCCATTGTAGTCATTTCAGAAGACAGAGAAGAAAGAGGGAGGATAATATTTTTATTTGTTTTAATAGAACCTCTTTTCAGTAGATCACAAGTGAATTTACAAACTACCTGTTTTTCTCTTTAATTTAGGTGTTTCCAGATAATTTTCATTATACAACTATATCTGTAGCTGTACATGTAGTTACATAATGGTAACTGTAGTGTGCAAGAATAAGTAAATTCATGGATTATTTTGCTTAGGTTTTGCATTTTAAAGCCTCTCTTTCAGAAGACTTTTACATTTGATCAAGGAGAGAAAAAAAGAAATGTGTAGTCTAATATTTGCCTTCCAGAGTTAATTAACTGATCTGTAAGTACCACTGCATACTTAAAATGTAAAACACGTTTACATTTGTTATATCTGTTACTGAGCCTTTTAAGTTAGGCCTGGAATTAACAGACCATAGCAAGTAAACAAGTAGCTTTTGGAATCAAAATATAAATAGAAGACCAATTCATGAACTTGCTTCTTATTCTATCTTGCTGAGACAAAACTTCTGAGTGTGCATACACATATAAATATATTCCTATGAAATAGAGTCTATCTTCTCATAGGGCTAAATTATAGTCATGGCTACTAAGGGAATAATAGCATCCAGCCACATACAACTTCTCAACTCTGCATAATATTAGGGGATAACAATCAATGAGTTTGAAATTTAGTTTTATTTTTCCCTTCCAAAAAATTCCAAGTAAGATCAAAAGGCTGTAACCAGAACTAATGATTATCAAGTTCCAATTCAATATCATTTAAAGTAATGTAACCATACATTTGGTATTCTCAATAGGAAGGTTAATTAGGTACTGTACAGACTGCCTCGAACTGAAGCACTCTGTCTCCCAATCTCACTTGTCCCTTCCTGGTCCCAACAGGCTAATTGCTCCATCCCCCCATTCTGGGCAAACTGATCACACTGTGCAAAAAAATAATATATTATCTATTTATAATTTTTAAATATATATAACCAGCTCAAAAAAACCTGAACAAACCCATCAACATTGTCCAGCTGAAATCTCCATTTGTAGTCAAAGAAGTAAGTAAAAGAGTGAAGGAAGAAGGCTGACAAGGCCACAATGATGGACAGACATCAAGTGAAATTCAAGTCCCAAGCTTGTAAGTACATGAGCAGTGAGATAACTCTAGTAATCTATCTTCAACTAATAAGTCCTGCTCAAGACATGAAGATCAAACCAGGTTTCTAAGCCGAGTGTACTTCTAAATCATACACACGTTGCAAGCTATGAAAGCAATTCAAATAAGGCCGCTTCATGAGGCAGTCTAGGCTTAGGGCATTATTTCTATTCTTCTCTATGTCTTAATGCAGCCCTCACTTCAAATTGTTTCCAGTAATTTTTAACAGTGCCCCTCAAAGCTCTCAAATACACAGATAGGTAAGAAAAGTAATAACTAGCCCAAAAATTTGATCACCATTTCACTTATTTATGAGAAAACCAGTTATTTTCAAGCAAAACAAAACCAAACGAGGCTCCTGGTAGAAATGAAATAAAACTTTAAAAGCCAGTTTTGAAAACACATATTTCCCTCTGCACTAAACTACTCCTGCATATCCTACTACTATAGCACTTTGGAACATTCACTATGATAATGTACATAGGCAGGTGATAGGAAGCAAAGCACTTGTCAGTAGTTAAGCAAAAGTGCTGAGTCCATTTACAACTCAAAGATTCAAAATTTTAGAATAACTACTATGTCAGAACACATCCAAGTTCCAAGAGTGGGGCTGGAGTTCTCTTAAGGCAGTCTTCTAGAAAAGATGTTCTATCTTCTGTGATGATAGGTTTTAAATTATTTTTTCTTCCTGAAAACCTGATGTGGTTTTTGTCCCTCCCTCAGAACTGAAGAATAAACCCCTCGTTTATAATAAAAGCAAGAAAAAAACATGAAAAAAAATAATGAAGGTTTCATTTTGCTATCCTTAACTGTGCGATCCTAATGATACCCAGGCTCACAAAATTATTTTGTGGACAGAATTCCACCCTCAGACTCATTCTTTATATGGTTTTATAAGCTGCTGAACCAAGTTGGTTATGTCAGCTAAGTGAATAATGTAGCACTTCATGTTGCATCCCCATTTAACCTCAACCCTGAGCACCTAAAAAGTAAGATAAATATATTATGCACCTTTGTTATTTCTTAGTTCTTGGGATACCCTAAACCAATCACATTTTAATTCCCACCTTACTTTAATTTTCACACTTGTGGTAGGGCTTTTAGCTTTAGTGGTCCAGAATTTTAGCTTTACCAGAAGAATGCTTCTCTTGTCCTATGTTTGAGAGACAGAGATGCTAGCATTCTTCCTTATCCCTAAGTATTCCTGCTGGGGAATCCCAATTAGAAAGATTATTTTTCTCACTCTTAAAGTTTTGGGTGCAAACCATTGGGGTAATGCTGCTCCATGAAAGAATGATACAGAAGAAAATAAAAGATTCTATCTTCATCTCCGTAATAATATAGATGATATATAATGAACATACTGTGTGAAGAAATTTCTTTAGAGAAAACACAAAATGTACAATGAATATTAAATGTGGGACCACACACATTCCAAAGCACCAACAATCCATTTCTTGGGACTACATGTAAACAGTAAAAGACATTACAAATTCATGAAACTAAAAAAAAAAAAAAAAAAGCTCCTCAAGTCAGGTGACAGCAATACCCCTCTCTCTCAAGGAGAACTGTCATTAGTGTAACATGGAGAGCTGGCTTTCCAGTGAACTTTACTAATAAGAAACACACATGAAAGGTTGCAGACTTGAGTGAAACTACGCAAGAAACATAAAAGCTAAAAGCCAACTGATAGGTATATCTTCACACATTTCTCAGGTGAATGGACTCTTTGACACCTTCTCTTCTCCAAACTGCTGTGCTAAGAATTAGGAGCAGGCATATTCTTGTGGCTCATCCTAACTCTTTAAGGCTCCATTCATCCCGTGTATGTGTCTGTGTGTGTATGTACATATATATTTATATATTTACAACATGTATTCCTAAGACAAAAGGAAGTGCCACTCTTGTAGGCAAAAAAGAGAATAATCAGCTACAAATGTGAGACCAAAGTTTCCATAAAATAGCATGGAGCATTCTGTATAACTCCAATTTTAGTCTTCTGGTTTGGCCCTGAGCTGTTTGTTGCTCCCGCATCAAGTAGAATTCCAAATTCTCCTTGGGCAGAGGAAAGGTGTGGGTGGCAGTAAGAGAGAATACGCAGTGCACAATTGCCATCCCAGGAGTTTGTTCCTCACGAGGCCTGACGGGTAGTCTTCCCTGCTTCGATGCTAAGTGCCTGAGAGTTCTTTTCTGTTTCCAGCAGCTCATCAAAGATCTCTCTTAAAATAAAACAAAAAGACCCCCAGAAAATTTAGTGAGCAGAACCAAAGGATAAACAGGATAAAAAGCAACAGAAAACAGATGCTGATAAAGCCTGCATAATCCCATTTGGTGCCTATATTTTATTAAATAAACAGCTCATTCATCTGATCACCATCTTAACCCCCTGGGTGATTTTTTAGAATAGTAGGGAACTGGCAATAGTTAGCTTTAATGAAAATGCTATGTAGTTCCCATCCGTATAAATCAGATCTTCTAGCTAATAAAATTGGAAAAAAAGATTTGTGATAGCACAGCTTCTATCATAAAACAAACTGTCTCAAGTTCCATACCTAGATACTACTGTGTGATGAGTTATTAATGCTGAGTTAAGAGAAAAAATATTCTGGACTTATAAGGAACATTTTACCCTCAAAGGAAAAAGAAAGAGTTCAGGTGATTTTACACCCATTACTTTGAATCTGGCAAAGTTTCTTACTTGTGCATATAAAAGAAGATGTAACCACTCCGATCCCGGTCACTCTGCACGGCAGCCTCTTGGATTTTAGATACCTCCAGATCATTATAAGTAAACCATGCCTGTTTCTTAATGTCATACACATCACTAATGTAATGACCTGTAACAAATAAAATTTTAAAACTGGAAGTTTTAAAAAACATACCGAATTTTTCTCAGGTACAGGAAATTTGAGAAAGAGAAACGGCTACCACATCCATCTCACCCCCAACAATGTTTCTAAAAACACATACAGAGAATTAGGGAGGAATATTCTACACTGGGACACCGGTTTTTTGTTGTTTTTTTTTGAGACAGAATCTTATTCTGTTGCCTGGGCTAGAGTGCCGTGGCGTGAGCCTAGCTCATAGCAACCTCAAACTCCTGGGCTCAGGCGATCCTCCTGCCTCAGCCTCCCAAGTAGCTGGGACTACAGGCATGCGCCACCATGCCCGGCTCATTTTTCTATATATTTTAAGTTGTCCAGCTAATTTCTTTCAATTTTTTAGTAAAGATGGGGTCTCGCTCTTGCTCAGGCTGGTCTCGAACTCCTGAGCTCAAACGATCCACCCACCTCGGCCTCCCAGAGTGCTAGGATTACAGGCGTGAACCACTGTGCATGGCCGGACACCGTTTTTAATAAATATATTTTACTCAGGAAAAATTTAGGTCATTTATGAATAGAGAAATAAAAAGTTACATCTATTTACACAATTCGTATTTTTTTTTCTTTCAGCATATAATGGGGGTACAAATGTTTAGGTTACGTATATTGATTGCCCTTGCCCCACCTGAGTCAGAGCTTCAAGCATGTCCATCCCCCAGACAGTGCACACCATACTCATTAGGTGTGTATATACCCATCCTCTCCTCCCCCCTCCCCGCAATTCATACTGAATGTGATCAAAAAGAGATTTAAAAGTTTTCTTCTTGACATATTCATCTTATACCTCCCAAAGCCAGTCAAAGAGCAATGTAATAAGGAGCAAATGCTGGCTACTTCATTTATAAAATGCTGAAATCATGATGTCCATTTACCTGAAGAAGAAGTGCTACCAATGTGACTGACAACACTGATGAGCCGATAGGAATGAGGAAGATTTCCTGTCTGGAAAACAGAAGTGGACATAACTCTTCATTTGAATAAAACCAAAACACTGAATTTAAATTTATTATCAAAGCTGATATGGTAAGCTTCAGTGTATGGTGTAGTCATACTCAATACATTTAAAAAAAAAAATCTAGTGGTTGTAATGTCGATACCCTCTGACCTAAGAATTCCATTCCAACTAAGAATTTACCCTAAGGAAATAATTCAAAGGAAAAAAAATAGCATATGTAGCAAATTATAGACTATAGCATTATCTACTAAAAAGTCAGAACAATATACCCAGTAATAGTTGACTGGTTAGTGGTATATTAATTCAATGCAATATCATTCAATTATTATATTAAAGAAATTGATGTGGATCCGCAACATATTAACTTGATTTTCAAGCCCACAAGAATACACATAATAACTATAGCTTTTTAAAAATAGTTAACAGTTAAGTACTGGACAATAGAATGAAAAAAATGAAAAAGAGTTGCTGTGTTGCTGTAGGGATTACAAGTGAACTTTTACATTTCAAATATTTTTTAAAATGTCACTAAAATATTGTTAGTAAAAAAACAAAACTGAAAAGTGATATTCATAAAATGTAGGCCATACTATAAAGTAAAATTTTGGAAAGGAATATAGCTATATGTAAACCACAAACTATTAAAATGTTCATAAACTTTTTTGTTTTTGTTTTTGTTTTTTTGAGACAGAGTCTCACTCTGTTGCCCGGGCTAGAGTGCTATGGTGTCAGCCTCGCTCACAGCAACCTCAAAATCCTGGGCTCTAGTGATCCCCCTGCCTCAGCCTCCTGAGTAGCTGGGACTACAGGCATGCGCCACCATGCCCGGCTATTTTTTTCTATATATTTTTAGTTGGCCAATTAATTTCTTTCTATTTTTAGTAGAGACGGGGTCTCACTCTTGCAGGCTGGTTTTGAACTTCTGAATTTGAGCGATCCTCCCACCTCGGCCTCCCAGAGTGCTAGGATTACAGGCATGAGCCACCGCGCCCAGCCCATAAACTTTTGAAGCATTATTTACTTCTGGGGATTTATCTAAAGGAGAAAACCCAAAATATGGAAAATAGTATAATCATACACAATTTCTAAATGTATTATTTACTAGTGAAAAAATAGAAACAACTTAAACAAATGCTCAATGTTAGTTAAAAATTAAATAAGTAGGATGTTTATTTGAGGGAATAAAAGTACAGCCATTAAAAATAACATCCTTATCTCTGATGTTACAGATAAAAGAAAAATAAATAAGATGCCTATAGTCTTTTTTTTTCTTTTGAGACAGAGTCTCACTCTGTTGCCAGGGCTAGAGTGCCGTGGCATCAGCCTAGCTCACAGCAACCTCAAACCCCTGGGTCCAAGCAATCCTTCTGCCTCAGCCTCCCTAGTAGCTGGGACTACAGGCATGAGCCACCATGCCCAGCTAAATTTTTCTATATATTTTTAGATGTCCAGCTAATTTCTTTCTATTTTTAGTAGAGACGGGGTCTTGCTCTTCCTCAGGCTGGTCTCGAACTCCTGAGCTCAAATGATCCACCAGTACTGGCCTCCCAGAGTGCCAGGATTATAGGCATAAGCCACCGCACCCGGCCTAAATAATTAGTCTTTAACAAAAAGGATAAGCTGGATGTGGTGGCATGCATCTGCGGTCCCAGCTACTTGGAAGGCTGAGGTGAGAGGATCCTTGAGCCCAGGAGCTCAAGGTCAGCCTGGGCAACATGGTGAGACCCCCAACTCTAAAAACAAAACAAAACAAAACAAAAAAACCCCAAACAAGATAAAAATTGTATTTGTATTATGACTTTTTTAAAGCATATGAGGAGATGAGTATGACAAAACAGGTCAAAATGCTAACAGTAATTGCGTTAGCATTGTGGGATCCTGGGTAATTAAAATTTTGGGGAAAAAGGCAATTATTTAAGGAAAAAAGGTTAAAAAAATCCAATGTGCCCTAGTTTACATTAATTCAACAGTTCTCACTGAGCAACAAACAACTGGTTTTGGTATTTAAGTATAAAGATAATACAGTTACTTAGCGGAACTAAAGGTAATTTAATATACACATGCCTTTACACAGTTCTTATCTAACATATACATAAGGTGATCAGGATGTATTTCTGTTTTTATTTTGCTTTGTTCTATTTTAAAAAAAATTTTTCATTTTTTACTCCAGGTAGTTGGAGTGGGAGATAAAGCCCTCCCCCATCTTTTCTTTGAGATGGAGTTCACACTATCACCCAGGCTAGAGCAGCAGTGGCAACATCATAGCTCACTGAAGCTCCAGCAAAACTCCTTTCTCAGTCTCCCAAGTAGCTAGTAGTTGGGACTATAGGCATCTACCACAACAGCTGGCTAATTTAAAAAAATTTTTTTAGAGATAAGGTCTCACTATGTTGCCCAGGCTGGTCTCGATTCCTGGCCTCAAACAATCCCCCAGCCTCAGCCTCCCCAGCTGTTGGGATTACAGGCAGGAGCCACTGTGCCTGGCTCCTGTTTTGTTTTGAATCTTATATGTAAGAAATGAAGAGCAAATAACAAGAGAAAATGAAGACCATTTGATGGCTGCCAAACAGGCAAAAATGAACCTGCAATGGACACTGAAAGTAGGGCCTTTAAAGATAAAGAGCAGGAGGAGTAACACTGATAATCTGACTGATTCTACCCAGGGGTAAAAAATTACCTCAGCATTTCTTTTCAGTTCCTCAGCCTCAGCTTCTGTGTATTCCATATCGAAAACATCCTCATTTCCAGAGTCCTCATCAGAACCCAGTGCATCCAGAAAAGAGTTGTTAAACTCTGAAAACACAAAGACAAAATCTTGTAAAAGTTCTTGGAATAGACAGAAGAGAGATAATTAGTAAGATAAAATAGCTTGAGGTACATATTTTATCATCCTAAGAAAACATAAAATGTATTATTACTAGGGTTCCAATGTGATCAGCTTACTCTGGGGAATAACATTGCAGACATACGTATCTGTAAAATAAATGTTCCTTTTTCTTTTAAATATATTCATATAAGGGGATCTAAGCCTTATAAGAAAGAAATAGGCCAGGCGTGGTAGCTCACGCTTGTAATCCTAGCACTCTGGGAGGCCGAGGTGGGAGGATCGCTCAAGGTCAGGAGTTCGAAATCAGCCTGAGCAAGAGCGAGACCCCGTCTCTATTAAAAAAATAGAAAGAAATTAATTGGCCAACTTAAAATATATAGAAAAATTAGCCGGGCATGGTGGCGCATGCCAGTAGTCCCAGCTACTCGGGAGGCTGAGGCAGAAAGATTGCTTGAGTCCAGAGGTTTGAGGTTGCTGTGAGCTAGGCTGATGCCACAGCACTCTAGCCTGGGCAACAGAGTGAGACTCTGTCTCAAAAAAAAGAGAAAGGAATAAAACTGAAAAAAATATAATTTTATAATAATAAAATCTAATAATCTAATAATCTAATTGCACTAAGTTCTATTTCACATAGACTATGTAATAGATTTAAAGTATTTGGTGCATATTATAGGTTCCACTAGCAAATATAAATTATCCTCACAGAAAACAGACCATGAAAAGATTAGTATTCTTTTGTTTTATTATTAAATCATTTCTTGAAATATAACAAAAAATAAGGGAAACTCAAACTTTAACTCTTAAATTTAACCTAATATACGCTATATAAACAAATCCAAGATCTATCTTTTCTTAAATAATGTGTTTCCATTGGAAGAATCCATCTTTACTAATGATTTTAAATAAAGAATCTCAGGAACATTTGTAAATAAATGGTTATTTGTTTTAAAATATAATTAGCTCCACTAAAATCACAGTACAGTGGTGTTTAAAAGACATGAACACCAGGCTGGGCGCGGTGGCTCACGCCTGTAACCCTAGCACTTTGGGAGGCCAAGGCGGGTGGATCGTTTGAGCTCAGAAGTTCGAGACCAACCTGAGCAAGAGCGAGACCTCGTCTATACTAAAAACAGAAAGAAATTAATTGGCCAACTAAAAATATATAAAAAAAAAAATTAGCTGGGCATGGTGGCATATGCCTGTAGTCCCAGCTACTTGGGAGGCTGAGGCAGAAGGATTGCTTGAACCCAGGAGTTTGAGGTTGCTGTGTGCTAGGCTGACGCCACGGCACTCTAGCCTGGGCAACAGAGTGAGACTCTGTCTCAAAAAAAAAAAAAAAAAAAAAAGACATGAACACCTATGAATGAAAGAAAAGCAAGAGACTAATTATAGCATTAAAATTCTAGAAACTGGAAATACATGGGTGGCTGACTCAGTAGACCTAAGAAACTCAAAGCTGTATCCTAAGCCAGCAATGGAAAAGTTGAGAACTAATCCAATTTATATCACTCAATGCCCAAAAGACATAAGACATGATTGCTACATCCACTTCCTCCAACTTCCTATCTCTACAGACTTCTAGTATCTAGTTTACACATTAGTTCTGACAAATGCCATGACTGTGTGAACTTTATGTACTGAATACTCACTCATCATTTTGACCACTGACTTCCCCAGACTGAGCTCTTTAAAATTCATAGGGAAACTAAAGCCACATTATGTTCTAGGAGTTTTAACAGTGGTAATATTACTCTTTCATTAAACAGACAGACTTTTCTTGTTCAATTTTTCAAAATTAAAAAATGTATTGTTAAGGATATATAGATAAAATCATTTCAAAAAGCAAGCTAAAGATAAATAAAAATGTTAGAATAGTGGTTTCCTCTGGGAAGCAGGGGAAAAGAAGATAAATAGGAAACGTCTAAGGTTCTATTTTTTTACCTGGGAGGTATTGAAATTTCTTGTTATTAAAAATTTTAATTTTAAGGCCGGGCTCGGTGGCTCACGCCTGTAATCCTAGCACTCTGGGAGGCCGAGGTGGGAGGATTGCTTGAGCTCAGGAGTTTGAGACCAGCCTGAGCAAGAGTGAGACCCCATCTCTACTATAAATAGAAATAAATTAGTCAAACAACTAAAAATAGAAAAAATAAGCCGGTCACGGTGACACATGCCTGTAGTCCCAGCTACTCGGGAGGCTGAGGCAGGAGGATCACTTGAGCCCAGGAGTTTGAGGTTGCTAAGAGCTAGGCTCACGCCACGGCACTCTAGCCTTGGCAACAGGGTGAGACTCTGTCTCAAAATAAATAAATAAATAAATAAAAATTTTAATTTTAATTTTAATGTGTAATAGTTTTTTGTTTGTTTGTTTTTCAGACAGAGTCTTGCTCTATTGCCCTGACTAGAGTGTAGTGGCTTGATCGTAGCTCACTGTAGCCTCAAACTCCTAGGCTCAAGCCATCCTCCTATCTCAGCTGGGTCTACAGGATAGGTACCACCATGCCTGGCTAATTTTTTCTATTTTTAGTAGAGACAATGTCTTGCTTTTGCTCAGGCTGGTTTTGAACTCCTAACCTCAAGGGATGCTCCCATCTTGGTCTTCCAGAGTGCTAGAATTGCAGGCATGAACCACCATGCCCAGCCTGTGTGATACATTTCCCCATTAAAAAAATGAAATTAAAATGATTTCCAAACCTTGAAGACTTAACTCTGTAGCTCTTTTAAGGTCATCATCTTCTTTCTGTTCCCAAGCCTCCTAAAGGGACAAGAACAAAAACTAAGGTATTTAAAGAGGTATTAATTACACATATTTAATGAAGATAAAAGCAGCTTCTATGGAAGCATTTGCTAATAATGCTTTCCACAACCTTATGGATGTCTGAAATATGACTTTTTGAGGTATGTGGAGAAGTTCTTTACTTTTTTTTAACACTGTTCTCTTAAAACACAACCCTGGAAGTTAAAAGGGCTTAAATGCTATTTTCTCTTGTCAGTGACATTTGGCTTGCCAAACAAAAACGATTCAATGTGACATTCTGATATAATTTTCTTTCTTCCTATATATTTAAAATGTCTGGCACATAATGGATAGTTGGCAAATTGCTGTCATTCCTTTCCCCTGATGATAGCATTTGCCAATTTCCAAGGCATAAATACTCCCACTATGGTCAATTTCAAACAACCCACATGACACTGAATGCAGAGATGGGAAGAGGGGCATACAATCAGCTCTCCTGAGCAAATGGTAAGCCAAGTCTTGCCCTAAAAGTCTGTGACAACAAGATGAATATTTCCACAAGATATAATTCATAGGTTTCTATTTCTCTTCTTGCTAAAGAAACCAAAACACATTGTAGATGCTTGGTATATACTAAATAAATGTTATTGATGGTTACTTACCTGATGATATATTTGAGGTTCTCTTATATCTCTAATATCTCCTTAAAATGTCTCAAACTAGATGACTATTTTAATTATAAAAACAGAAAAATGTTGACTATAACAAAAAAATTTCCCTTTTCATCGGCAGAGAAAATATAATTCACAAATGATGCACGAATAAAAAAAAAATAACTTAACCACTTATTTTATACTTTTTTTTTTTTTTTTTGAGACAGAGTCTCACTCTGTTGCCCCAGCTAGAGTGCCGTGGCTTCAGCCTAGCTCACAGCAACCTCAAACTCCTGGGCTCAGGCGATCCTTCTGCCTCAGCCTCCCAAGTAGCTGGGACTA
>CAUYPO010096972.1:0-24728 GCA_963574435.1 Cheirogaleus major
ACCACCTAGCTCATGGTAGGTGTTTATAAATGGTAGCTATTGGTATTTATTTATTTTATTTTTTTGAGTGAGATGTCAAACATGATAGCATATATTAAAGCACTCTGGAAACCAGTTCTCATACTAGGAAACCCTTTCCTCCAAAATAATCCTCTGGAAAATGTGATTAAAGCTATGAGCCAGCACCGTACAATGAAGATATACTTTGAGACACCTATGTATGTTTAAATTCTCTAGTATCCATGTTAAAAAAAAAACAGGCGAAATTCATTTTAATCTTGTATTTTATTTAATCAACTAAAACTATCATAATTTCAGCATGTAATCGATGAACATTATTGAGATAGTATACATTATTTTTTTCATACTAAGTCTTCAAAATCCAGTGTGCCGTTGACACTTCCAACATATCTCAATTTGGGCACTAAATTTTAACGGTAAAGTGAAAAAAGTAGTCCTACCAAAACAACACCGTGTTTAATAGAAATGTTATTCGGGGGTTCATGGACCTCATGAAGTTCACCCTTGCTTTATACACTCTTGGATAAGAACTGTGCTTTTCACATTTCAAAACCCAATTTGCAATGTCAAAGAGTCAACGAATTCCTTTCCCTACGTTCACTGCACATTATTCCCGTTTGCTGATGAATAAATCCCTCCAGCTAAATGGAGCGACTTTAGAGACGCAGGAGAGTGGGCTGCTGATTAGGATGCACACAAATAAGCTTGAGGATATAGTGGCTGCAGCGCTGTTGGCCGCTGTCTTCTGTCACCGTCTTCTGGTGCGACGACAGGGTTAACGTCTACATATTAGGGTTACAGATTTCCACCTTCCTGACCAGCAAACTTCAGGGGCCGCACTTCTCAGAGCACATAAGGCTCTCTCAAAACCCCGGGCAGGCAGTAGCCGCCGAACTCGCACAGACTGGGATTTATCCGAAGCCCCCTGCTATTTTTAGCCTGAGCAACTGCGCGCCAACTCCCGTTGATGGAGAGAGAAATGCACCCGCTACAGAACAGACACGCGCAGGGTTAGACCTTTGCCAGGTGCCGCTCGAAACCCCTAACTAAGACGACTCGCACCGAAGCTCGGTGGCGCGACTGTTTTTGCACAGCTTCAGCCGCGGGGACCAGCCCTGCGCGGCGCCCCTCTGCGGCCTTCCCGGCCCCTGCGCGGCCCGGGGGGCGTGGCCAGCTAGGGGGCGTGGCCCGGTCCGGGGGCGTGGCCGGGGCGTGGCCGGGAGGGCGAGAGGCGGAAGTTCCCGGGGGCCGCGCGGACGGCGCACGCCCCGCGAGTCACTTGTCAGCGCTCGTCTGAGGCGGAGGCTGCGCCGCGCCGGACCCGAGGTGAGTGGCCGCCGGCCCGGGAGGCGCGTCTCCCATCGGCGGGCGGGCGGCGGGCGCCGTGCGCAGGACGGGCAGCTCGGCCGGGGAGCCGGAGGGGGCGCTCCTCGCGCCTGACGGCTCCTCAGGTGCTTCCCGGGCGCAGCCGCGCGGCGGGGTGGGAGCCGCGGGGAGCGAGGAGCGCGCGGGGCCACGCGGCCAGCCCTGGGGGTCCCCGCAGCCCGGGCCGGCCGCGACAGGCGCACCGGAGGCGACAGGGGCGGCGAGGGCGGGCGCGGACGGGCTCCCGGGCGCCGCCGCTGCGACCCGCCCGGCTGCCGGCGTCGCCGGGCCCCCAGGTGGCGTCGGGTACACCGGGTGGTGCCCGAACCTCCGGGCGGCGAGGCGAGGAAGCGGGACTGCACGGAAAAGGCGTGTGTTTTTTTTTTTTTTCTTTGCTCTCAGACTACTGAGAAGCGATTATGTGCCTCCAAATACTTGCAGCTGTGTCACTGAGCAAACCTGCGTCCAGAAATAAGGCTCGTTGAGAAAACAAATCTGTCACGAGCACCGGAGTTACCAACACTTGCGTGCCTCGGGGGCTTCGGTGAGACGGCGCGTTAGACGGTAGTAAGTGGAGAAAGGAAGGGCGCGCTGGACAAGGGCAGAGCTTGGAAAGAAACTTCGCGGCGGCGCCGGGCAGGGCAGGTCTGGGGTGTGATCCCAGATCCTGCCCCGAGTCCGCCTTCCCGGCCGGGAGGACGTCTGACCCCGCCTGCCACGGAAGCGGCCCGCGCGGGAGCCTTATTTGGCGAACTGGGCTAGGCGTGAGCCTCGCCTGGAAAGCTGTCTCGTCGGCTGCTTTCATCCAGCGCCCGTGGCTTCAATTCTACAGCTCTTCCTGCATTGTCTCTCCATCGGGGAGGAAAAAGGGAATCTCAAGATATTTCTCTGAAACTTCAGGTCCTTCTTGTCACTCTGTGTAGTGTTCATCTCGAGTTCTTCTGCCCTCCCACCTCCCTCCCACCCACCAGAGAATCCGGGTTTCAAGTGTGGGAAACACCAAGCTTCCTTCCCTAGTTCTAGAGCAAAGACATTGTTTAGACTTTTCCCCAAAAGACAGTCAGTAACTCTGCAGAGATTCCAACATTTTCTACGTGTTTGAAAGCAGAGTGGGCTGCTATTTCCTGCCTGCCTGGTATTTTAGGAAGGGGCACTAATAACCAGATGGAGGAGACCTGGAAAAGGCCAATAAAAATATTGCCATTGCTTAGGGCACAGAATGTTTTAGGGCGAATGAATTCCAAGTGAAGCTAGCAGAAGGAGAATCTAGAAATGAAATGACACTAACTAGAAATGAAATGACACTGGTTTTGACCTTGCCCGTGCTAGAAATTTCAATCACAAGTGGAAGAGGTCAGGAATGGAGTTCTCAAGTAAAGGGGAAGTTGCTTGTACATGGGTTGATATATATATGAAATACATTTTCTTGTAGGGAAGAATGGGGCCAAAGGAAGTTGAGCCTAACTTTCATAATCTTCCCCTGCCACAAGTTAAAGATTAAAGAAAGAGGGCAGGTTTCCTGTGAAATATCAGTTGGCTTCACACATTTCTGATTTGTACTGTGTGCTAATTCAAGACAGTTTTTTTCTACTAGTTTTATGAAAATCTTTTCTTTTTGTAGCAAGAAAGCAATGAAATTGCTTGGATGTGTGGATCCTTATTAGCTCTCCTCTATTTGTTTTTCACTTATATGGGACAGTTTGACTTTTGGTGTGGCCTTTGGGTCTTTTTTAGTGCCCTGTGCCTCTTATTTCAATATGAAGTAATATGTTACTGCCTGGTGGTTCAATGTACTACCATGCCCGTGGAAAAGCTTGTTTGGTTTCCAGGTAGATGCAGTGCATATTTTCCCTGATTTAATTTTTTTTAAAGAACCAGGCTTATTTGAAACTTTTACCTCATTTTCTCTTTCTGAGAAGGAGGAATGTATTTGCTTTAAATATACCCAGTAGTTTGAATAGCTACATCTGCCACTATGAATTTGGTGCGATGGGATAGAAATTTTGAATGAGTTAATAAAAAGATATTTAAAGACAGATAATATAAGGTGGTAATTTTGTTGCACAGCTCAGATTTTCCAAGGAAGTATGTTTTCAAAATTTTCTGTTAACGTTAATTTTTTTTAACACATTAACTGCCACACTAGAAAATTTTTTTTCCTTGGGGCCATGGTGTTTTATCACGAAAATAGAATTTAAAAACCCAGCCCTTTCTAATTTAATGAAAAATTTTTTATTGTTTTCTGTGGGTGAGTTATATGCAACTTGAAAAATATAGTTCTTGCAGTTCCCAAGGTGAAGAAACGTGAGCTCCATAAGTTTCATGAGGCCCCCAGGCTCAAACCCAGCGTGAGTTAAATACAACTCACATGGCAGTTAATGTGTTAAAGAGGGAACCATTCTGTTTCTTAGTATTACACAAAAAAAAAACAAAACAAAAACTTCATTCCTTCCCATCTCTCCTGCCACTATAACAACCAGTAGTAAACTCCAGGTTAGACTTTTTTTTGTGCTTTTAAAAAAAATTATATAAAACTACTACCATGAGAATGATTGTGAGCACACTTACAATAAGACAGAAAAAAGAAAGCACTGATGTGCTAGTTCTTTTCTAAAGCACCAATTCAATTTCATGCATGAAGGTTAACCTTGTACTTCTACCACATTTAGTCATAATCTTATTCAGTGGGTGATAAATGCCTACTCTCTCCTTTGCCTGATGAAATTTGTGTATAAAACAAAAAGCAGGCTCTGACTGAAATATCACTGTGCTAGAGTATTGCCTATCATTGCCTATCTGAAGGACAGGAAGATATTACTTTAACTGTGGAAAACAATATGTCCTTATAAGAGGAAATATGAGTTGTAGTTCATGATTGGAAAAAACAGTTTTGTGCATTAAAAAATAACTTATTGCTGGGCGCAGTGGTGTTTGCCTGTAATCCTAGCTACTTGGGAGGCTGAGGTGGGAGGAACTCCTGAGCCCAGGAGTAGAGACCAGCCTGGGCAACATAAGGAGATCCCCATCTGAAAAAACAAGACAAAACAAACAAAACAAAACAAAATTCTCATGTTAAAGAATTTAACATTTGGAAAGCATGAATGGGAGCCTACTCATTCACAGGCCTTTTCATATGTTAGAGTAACTTACAATTTAAGTAAGTGAAATTGAAAGACTCTTGCCAACTGCAAACAGAAGAATATGTGAGGTGAGGGGAAGGGGAAAATCATTTTGAATTCAACTTGCAATAAAATCTTATTCTTATATACATTAATAAAGCATTGTAAATTACTTTGGTTATAGTTTGAATGCAAGAAGCCATAAAATTGGATTGTAGCAAGTTGTAGAACTCATCAAATGTCTCTCTAGAAATATATTCTTTCTTTATTTTTTTAAAAATGTATATATTTTTAAGCGTTGCTGGCTGCTTCTGGATTGCTCCCCAGGGAGAAGACCTCAGAGGCTGCTGACATTTGTGCCTGACAGGCAGAAATATATTTTGATATGGAATCTTTAGACTATGGAAATTGGCATGAGTGTAAAAATTGTGTATTAGTTCATAGATTCCCTTTCTTAGACTGAAATTAATAACTTTGTATACACTTATCCTCTACATCCTTTCACCTCCTGCAAAACAAAATACTAAACATGATTTAATTGGCTTTATATTAAATGCATTTAAATATGTACTAGGGTTTCAAATAAACATTTTTTGAACTATCTCATTTTTTTTGACAGTGTCTTTCATCTTCTGGCATTGGACTTCGAGCCATTAGAATCATGAGCAACTACAGTGTGTCCTTGGTTGGCCCAGCTCCTTGGGGTTTCCGGCTGCAAGGTGGCAAGGATTTCAACATGCCTCTGACAATCTCTAGTGTAAGCAAACTTTACAGCTTTTATTACAGATGTTCATTCAGCGGTTGGTCCTGGAAACCTGAGGGCTGAGTTGTTGAATTCTCTGTTGACCCTGTACTCTACTTATTATGATTGCTTATGGGATTTAATCTCAGCAAATGTAGTTATCTATAATAAAGGATGAGAAGAGGACATTTGGCAAGGGTAATTAATTTCAATTTAGCTTATTTTTCCATTTTCCTCCAAATTATCAATAATAAAATGGAAAAGCATTTAATTAACTAGGGGGCAGACTGTAAAATTTTGAACTGTCTTTAATTTGGGGAATTCTTGAACCTTAGTTTCTTCCTATGTCACTTTAGGAGTTTGTCCTGTGGGATTTTAATGGTCCCTTTCAACTCCAAAAGCTGTCATTAAAACCAGTTGATCAAAATTGAATAGAATGGGCCAGGTGTGGTGGCTGTCTCCTGTAATCCTAGCATTTTGGGAGGCTGAGGTGGGAGCATTGCTTGAGGCCTGGAGTTTGAGACCAACCTGAGCAAGAGCAAGAGCAAGACCTCATCTCTACCAAAAATGAAAAATTAGCTGGGTGTGGTGGCACACACCTGTAGCCCCAGCTACTTGGGAGGCTGAGACAGAAGAATCACTTGAGCACAGGAGTTTGAGGTTACAGTGAGCTATGGTGATGCCATTGCACTCTAGCCTAGGTGGCAGAATGAGACCCTGTCTCAAAAAAAAAAAGAATAAAATTACTGTTTTTATTATTATTTTTCTCAGCTCACTTTCTGATGAAAGTGATAGCCAACAGTAAAATGGCCAAATCTACTTACCTTTGAAGAGGAAATGAAAGGCTTGGGTTTCCAAGTAGATAGCCTGTGAATAATTGAGATTCGGCTTTTTACCTCATTGTGGATTTCGTTTGAATGTATTCTGTATATATATTTTAAGGATATGTTTTCATTATTATGATGATAATACTGATGAGGGGAGTAATTATAGCTTCCATTTATTGAGGCTTGACTATATGTCAGGCAGTGTTTCACTTTCATCACCAGTAGGTAATTATTACCATTAATTAACTTTTTAGGGGGTTGGTTTTTATATATTCAAATTAATATGAATTTCTATTCCTCTTTTACTCAAATGGTAGCGTAATATACATACTGTTCTCAACGATTTACCATGGAGAACTTTTCTCTCTATATAAGGATTTAAAAAAAATTGTATAATAGTTTCTTATACGGAAGTAACATTTATTTAATCAATCCTTTACTGAAGGGTAGTTATATTGTTTCCAATATTGCTATTACAAACAGTGCTACAGTGAATACCATATATAAGTATATAGGTACATAATTAGCTATATGTATCTATGTCATTTTGATAGGTTATGCAGTGAATGAAAATACGTATTTTGTGTCCCCCACCCTCCAGTCTTACCAACAAACTTTTGGATTTTACCAAGTGCTATACATGCATTATCTCATTTAATTCTTATATCAGCCTGTGAAATAGTGGTATTATTCCCATTGTACAGAACTGTACTGTGAGCTCACATCTTGTGTGAGAGAGTTGGCTTTCAAGCAGTTATGTTGCCTGCCTAAATAGGCTGCCTTCCTAATAAATCCCTTTATCTTAAATTTAGTTAGCTTTTTTCTCTAATCAGATATTTAGAAGAGTATCATTTTGTTTAATTATATATATATAAAAATACGTATACAAACACACATACTCTGCATCTTACAGTATATCTATATATACACACACACACAACTTGATTGTGAAAGATTAAAAAATAAGTATGTAGCACCTATACCTACATATCCCTATTAAAATGCTGCAAATCTCATTTTACTAATGGAGTTTCCTTTGTTTCTTGGCTATGGATTTTAAAATAGTTGTCTTTAATTTATCACCAATTTCTGTCTTGATTCTAGTTAATCAGATTTTGTAAGGAAATATATTAATGTGTAATCTAGTCTGTAAGTTTTAAGACTTTTGTGGTTGGGTAAAAATTTAAATGTAAAGTATCCATGTGAAAATGTGATTTATGCCTGTTTGAGTAAGGTAGTGTTTTTTTCCTTCTAAAGATTTATTATGAGAACAGGATCAATATTGGAATATTATCTGTTTTTATGTTTTGTTAACATTATTTTGCATTAAGTTTGAATATTCTGCTTTAATTGTCTAAAGAGAGTTATTGTTCCACTTAAAATACTTTCATTTCTGCTGGAAAAAAGTCCAGAAATAAATTGATGCCTAAGTGAGACAAACTTAGTCATCACTTTGTTATTTGGTAAAAAGAAATGCAAATGGAATATGTAAATTTGGTGGTACCATGCCTTTAAACAAGTTTTATGTTCCCCAATTCCCTGGCAGACAATCTGAGGTGCTAGGTCTGTGTTGTGATGCTGATACAACAGAACACTGTGTACATATATATGTGCCCTCCCCTGGCACAGAAGAAATGCTTTCCTTGTGTAGACAGAGTGCTAATTAAAGGATTTTGAACATACTGATTAAAAGAGACTACGGTAACAAAGCTGCTGAGTTATTTCTGTTCTCTTACAAAAGTCTCTGCCATCTACTGTGACCTTTTTGGGGCTTGTGCAGTGGGGCATGCAGTTCACTCTGGACTGGAGAGGATTGGAGGGGGAGGGGCAGGAGAGAAGGGAATGTTGGCTCAACAGGGCTGCTGGGCTGTTGGCCTTTCATTGTAGTTATTTTTAACCCCTTGTGGTTTAATTTAAACATGCCTAGTAACATTGCCTAATACAGATTTGTGTTTAATAACTAATTTATATTTTGGTTAGATTATTAATAAGTTTTTAATTTACTCTCATCTTAATTAGTTCTCTGGTTATGCTTATTCTACCTTAATTATGTAAAATTACTGGAATTTTTTTTCAGTGATCACCAAGTTCTTTAATTAATAGTATCAAGAAGCAATTAAAACCTGAAAGTCCGCCTTAAAACCTGTCATTTAATGATTCTCCTATTTTAATAATGCATATGAAATTCTGATTAAGGTGTGGCACGCAGTATTCTGAATTATCTTTTATAATATTATGAAATTTTAAAAGAAAAAATTATTTAGAGACTTGAAACAAATCTCCCATAGTTTTAGGGAGCATAGCAGTTATATTTTTTAATTTATTCTCTGTTGAAATTCTAAAAGAAAAAAATCAGAAGTTTTTGCTTAATTGGGAACTTTTGCATCTATATATTTAGAGTTCAAGAGTATACATTTTTTTCTCTGATCAGGTGTAATGTTGAACTCTAAAGGCCCATTTACATTCATTTGTAACACTGGAATTCTGGGGTACAAATTGTGTTTTGAGATAAATAAGCCATTCGAACATTCTGTTTTCTGGAGATTTTGTTCTACTGGCATGTGAATATGCTGAATATTACTTGTATCTTAAAGCATACCAGCTATAAAATTCTAACATTTCAGTCAAATATATTCATCATCTATATTGTATGAATTTTATATTATGTTTTGTGGATGGATGTCCAAGATAAGATTGGCAACTTGCTAACTTTTTAAAAGGATCCACAGATTGCTGTAACTGTATGATCACATGTCATTGTCTTCAGTTTCCTATCCTTAAAATGGAGTGCTGGCTCTAGGAGTTTGCAGGCTGTCTTTTTATGACCCTGTATTTATGGAATTGCCCTGAAGCCATGGAATGTGGGGATGGGTTTCATTGTAGCAGTTTGGGTTTGTTGGTCTTCGCCAGTATATTTTATAAGAAGAAATAGGAGACTTGTTACATAATTCAAGGCTATATTTTGGCCAGTTCATGTTCCTCCTGATGGAATTACAAGAAGGATTACGTATTTGTGGATAACATCTTTTAAGTACGACATCCTAAAATTGAAATACTCTGCTGTGTGTTATTTTTTTAACGTATAATGCCAGAGCTTTTTTCTTCACTATCAGTATTTGGATTTCCTGAAGATGATCTCTCAATTCTCTACAAACACATTTCAAATGCTTCTTTAGCAGGTAAAAGTGAGGTCAGACTTTTGAATACCCAAATAATAATAATGACTTTGATTCTCAAGAGTTAGGGGAGGATTCATTGTTATAAGCTCCGACAAAAGTTCAATTGGATTTGAAAAGCAGAAGAAATTTACCATTTCCTGGAGTATGGAGCCCTGTTTGGGAGTATAGCACACAACAGAGAAAGACAGTATTGTGAAACAGCTTGCTGTGAATTCATTCAGTAGTTTATAGGAATACTTTCTAGAAGCCATTGCAGAAGATACAAAGTCTTGGAGAGTGCAAAGGTTGGGTGGAAAAGAAATATGCAGAGTACTGTGGTACTAGGCAGTGTTATAAGACCTGCCATAAGACAATATCTGAGGAAAAGACATTCAGATAAGTGTTTCTCAGTTTTAGAGAAAGTTAATTTTAGTTTGCATAACTATATAATGTATATCTCACATGTGTGTTCTCTCTGCTTTTAAAATATTAATTACCTTTTATGTGGGATTAGAGACCTATCTTTTCCCATGTGGCAGTTTTCTGTTTTTTGTGGTAACAAGTGTCAAGAATATCAAGATAATTGTGAAGACTTTTTTTTTTTTGTCTATTATTTGTAAAGCAATGAAAATCTATCAATATGTTTAGATCTTTTGTATTTGTGGAGGTTGGCTTCCTTTAGGAGAAGTTAATGGAACTGGTCCTTCAAGGATGAAAGTTGAACACCTCAAAGGCAGTATCTCTCGATGTTGGTTTTTGGTGCACAGTGAAGATGAAGACTTTTCTTGCCATTGCTTGACTCTGAGTACAGCTGTGAATATAGTTGAGTGATTCTCCAGACTTGCCAGCTGCCGTTCCCCTCACAGAGGAGGACAGAAAGACTTTCAGTCCTCTCAAGCTGAAATGGGAGAACTATCCTACCTTGAATAAATGGGCCTATTGTTAATTTTGAGCTGTTGAGTATTTTCTTTTACATTCCTCCCAGCTACCCTGTCATAATGCCAAGTTAGAAAGTTAATTTAGTTTGTGTAACTATATAATGTATATTTCACATGTATGTTCTTTGTCTGCTTTTAAAATATTAATTACCTTTTGTGTGGGATTCAGAGACCTATCGTTTCCCATGTGACAGTTTTCTACTTTCTGTGGTCACAAGTGTCAAGAATATCAGGATAATTCTGAAGACATTTTTATGGTCTATTATTCGTAAAGAAATGAAAATCTTATCAGTGTGTTTTAGTGCAAATTAGTTTTAGAAGAAAAGGGGCTTGCTTGTTTGATCTTAATAAATGGTGGGCATTTTGGAGAGTTATTTGTTAAGAGAAATTTTACTGGTAGGCAGGACTTTGGTATCTGATGGAGGAAACAATACTGTAGGGTTTAGGTGAAGTGAGAATAGCAATTTAGACTTAAGTAAAGATTTTTATACAACCTATTCACCTACTCATGAATTAGGTATAATACTGTCTAAAATGAGAACATTGAAACCTATGGATTTTCGGTTATTTTGAGAACTTTTGAGGCAAGAGCTTGTCTTTATGATAGTTGTTGGTCATACTGCACGTGAATATATAGTTCACCAATTGTCTTTGTCCATGACATCCTGTTTGCAGTAGTTCTTCCCCAGATTCCCATATACCAACAGGGCAAGTCATGTCTTTTCCCCTCATTTACAACTGCATAGGGGAGAAATCTGATAGCATTTAGTTACTCTAGAAACAAGCATTGCTCTGGACAAAAAAGGCGTTGTTGTTTTGGCATCTTTTGAAGGATAATTACATTTCAGCTTTGGCAGATGAGACACTCTATGACTTAATTCCAGTTTCTGAGATGCAAAAAAAAAATACTGAGTATGTAACAATACAATTTGACAAAGGAGATACTAGCATGTAAAATATCAATATGCATATGCATTTGCATATAAGTGACATAATGGGAATAAGAGGAGAAAACTAAAGGAGTAACTAAAGAGCAGTATCCAGAGTGTCTGCTGATTCTTTATTTGTGGTCCCCACCTCTGGGCTGTGGACCAGTACTGGTCTGTGGCCTGTTAGAGATCCGGCCACAGAGCTCTGTCGAGGTCCTGCCACCCCCCACTGTCCATGGAAAAATTATCTTTCATGAAACTGGTCCCTGGTGCCAAAAACGTTGGGGACCACTGCCTAGGAGAACAGCCACTGACTGTATAGTCACATTGAGAAGACAGGTTTGGAGTTTTTAATTAACAGAGAGGGAAAATCACTTCTCTAGCAGAAATACTTTGTTTTTATTAAGAATATTTTTTAAGATAATAAACTACTTATGAATTATGATTTATGAATGGAAAATGTAGACAATGTTGAATGAGTGCTTAAAATTAGATTTGGAAGAATTGTTAGTACTATTATTAAAACTGAATTTCTCAAATCTTATATTCATTTCCTCCATCTTCCCTCACTTTATTTTTTTCTTTCCTGTTGCTTAAGTAGAATTATCTGCTCTTCTGTAAATACTCAAATTTCTTTTGTAGCTCATACTGTCACTCATTTTGAGTGATAATTGCTGGAATAAAGTTCATCAACCTTCATGGCATTTAGTACTCCTAGCAGGACTAAGCACTTGCAGCAAATGTACTTCCTAGGCCTCAGTGGAGAAGAGTAAAATGAACTGGGAGAGTTAATAGAAGGAAATGAGAAAGAAAAAGATAGATGGGAGGAGAAAAGAAAGAGGACATATTTAAAAGGCCATAATGAAACAGTTATTTACTGAGTCAAATTTGGTACTTAAGAAATCTTCCTGCTTAAAATCCTTTCCCCTTCTCCCTTTTAAAGTTTCTTTAATTTATGATTTTCTTTAGGTAAGACATTCATATGCTTTGAAATTCAAAAGCTACACTAGGGTATAGAGGGAAGAGTCTCCTGTTGCCCTGACATTCATTTCCTCTTCTTGGAAGCAACCAGTGTTAGCAGTTTCTTGTGTATACATCCAGAAGTAGTAATCTATATAATTATATGTAAATAGGTATACATCCTTCCCACTGCCCTTTTCAATTCAAATAGTATCCTTAAAAATTACTTATTTTTTGGCATTTTTTCACTTAAGCCAATATCAGTAAATATATCTTCATTCTTTTTTTTTTTTACAGCTACATTGCATTTGGATTTGTCATAATTTAACCAGTTCCTCCTGGTGGACAATTAGGCATTTTCTAGTGTTTTGCTTTTACTGACACTGCAGTGTATGTTTTGCCCATATATATATATATATATATGAGTATATATGTCAGGTAAATTGCTGGGAAATGGAATTCCTGAGTCAAAGGGTTGTATGCATTTGTAATTTTGATTGATTCTGCCAAATATCTCAGTAGAGACACTCCTACCCATAATATGAGAATGCATGTTTCCGCATACCTGTGCTAGCATGAGTTTCAACAGACCTGATGTTTTCCAATCAGATGGGCCAATCTCCACTTGTCTTCTTTTTACAGGGCTTAATCACAAGTATTCTACCAAGGATTCTCTATGTTAAAGTGGCTCATTGTTTTCCATTTTGCAAGAGAATATATGAAATAAAAATGGACTGTCCTTCTTTAAGTGATACTATTAATTTCTTAGGGATGGTATTTTCTGAATTCCTTCATCCAGAGCTTTTGTTAATAGTTATCACTATCATTTGCTTCATTTTTTTTTTTTTTTTAAAGAGACAGAGTCTCACTCTGTCACCCAGGCTGGAGTGTAGTGGCATGATTGTAGCTCACTGCAACCTCGAGTTCCTGGGCTCAAGTGATCCTCCTGCCTCAGCCTCCTGAGTAGCTAGGACTATAGGCATGTGCCACCGTGCCCTGCTAATTTGTTTCCTATTTTTAAAAGGATTTCCTTTATATGTTAACATATTAATCTTAATTACATGGCAAAAGATTTTATATTATGATGGAACAGTTTTTGGCATAGTGCCCTGTCATAGACAATTTTTTTAAAATTAAGCAAATCACATTTAATAGACTCAAGGTTATTACCTTTGGAGTTTTTCTAATAGCCTGATATGCAGTTGACCCTTGAACAACATGGGATTGACCTGTTGTACAGTTGAAAATCCATGTATAACTTTTGACTCCTCCAAAACTTAACTACTGAGAGCCTGCTCTTGACCAGCAGCCTTACTGATAACATAATCAATTAACACATTCTGTATATTGTACATACATTTTGTATGTATTGTGTGCTGTACTCTTAACAATAGAATGAGCCAGAGAAAAGAAGATTTTATTAAGAAAATCATAAGGAGGAGAAAAAATATTTACTATTCATTAAATAGAAATGGATTATCATAAAGGTCCTCATCCTTGTCATCTTCTTGTCGAGTTGGCTGAGGAGGAGGAGGAGGGGTTGGTCTTGTTGTCTCAGGGGTGGCAGAGACAGAAGAGGAGGAGGAGGTGGAAGGGAAGGCAGGAAAGGCAGGCAGTCTTGATGTAACTTTTATTGAACAAAATTTGCCTGTAAATGGCAGATCAAATGTGTTGTTCGAGGGTCATTTGTATTGTATGGTTTTGAATCCTACTCTTCTCTAGCTCCCTTTATGTGAGGTGACAAAGAGACTGACCATTATGAGGTGTTCAGTATGGTTCTGGGACATGGTAAAATTCACCCTTGTGAATTTTATTGTGTTTTTATTATCAACATTATTAGCCATTGGAGCTTAAGTCATAAGTCACATAGTTGTTTTTTTTTAATTGTGGGTATATAATAGTTGTATATCTTCATAGGAAACGTGTGATATTTTGATACACACAATATGAATTAATCAAATCGGGGCCAGATGCAATGGCTCACACCTGTGATCCTAGTACTTTGGGAGACTGAGGTGGGAGGATTATTTGAAGCCAGGAGTTTTAGACGAGTCTGAGCAAGAGTGAGACCCTGTCTCTACAAAAAACAGAAAAATTAGCCGGGCATGGTGGCGCAGGCCTGTAGTCCCAGCTACTCGGGAGGCTGAGGCAGGAGGATCACTTGAGCCCAGGAGTTTGAGGTTGCAGTGAGCTAGGCTGATACCACAGCACTCTAGCCCAGGCAACAGAGAGAGACCCTATCTCTAAAAAAAAAAAAAAGAAAAAGAAAAAATCAAATCAGGGTAATTGGGATATCTGTCACCTCAGGTATTTCTTTGTGTTAGGAACATTCCAGTTCCACTCTTTTAGTATTTTAAAGTGTACCCTAACTTATTGTTCATTATTGTCATTTTGTTATGTTATCAAATATTGTTCATTCTATCTGACTATATTTTTGCACCCATTAACCATCACCGCTTTATCCTCACCTCTCCGATACCCTTCCCAGCCCCTGGTAACCATCATTCTACTCTCTGTCTCCATGAGATCAATTGTTTTTAATATTTACCTCCCACATATGAGTGAAAACGTGAGATTTGTCTTTCTGTGCTTGGCTTATTTCACTTAACACAATGATCTCCAATTCCATCTGTGTTGTTGCACACGGCAGGATTTCATTCTTTTTTGTGGCTATATAATATTCCATTATGTATGGACCACAATTTCTTTATCCATTCATCTGTCTATGGACACTTACGTTTTTTCCAAATCTTGGCTATTGTGAATAGTGCTGCAGTAAACATGGGAATGCAGATATTTTTTTAATATACTGATTTCTTCCTTTGGATATATACCTAGCATTGGGATTGGTGGGTCGTACCATAGTTCTATTTTGAGTTTTTTGACAAACCTCCATACTGTTCTCCATAGTGGTTACGCTAATTTGCATTCCCACCAACAGTGTATGAGGGTTCCCCTTTCTCTGCATCATCACCAGCATTCGTTATTGTTTGTCTTTTGATAAAAGCTGTTTTGACTGGGGTTATTGTAGTTTTGATTTGCATTTCTCTGATGACTAATGATGTCGAGCATTGTTTCATATACTTGCTGGCCATTCTATGTCTCTTGAGAAATGTCTGTTCACATCCTTTGCCGATTTTTTAGTTGGATTATTTAATATTTTCCTATTGAGTTGTTGGAGCTCTTTATACGTTCTAGTTATTAATACTTGTCAGATGGATAGTTTGCAGATATTTTCTCCCATTCTGTTGGTTGTCTCTTCCCTCTGTTGATTGTTCCTTTACTGAAGTCACATAAGTTTGTAGAGTGTTCCATAGCATAGTGAGTGAGGCATTGAGAAGGCATACTGATGTGCGTACAGTGTATTTTTTCATTTTAGCCTGGAGTAAGGAGCAGAGTATGTGTGTTGGTAACCATGGTGATGAAAAGAGTAAGGAAGCTAGGCAGGGATGTTTATATTTTCCACCGTAAAGATGGGAAAGGAAGAATTTCCCTTTAGTGTGTTGCTGTAAATTTTAAATGTGATGAACAGTTTTGGACTAGATAAGAATTTGCACCATTTGTTATTTGAATTCTGTGAGTTGTTAAACATTTTTTTCCCAAGGTCCAAAAATTGATTTAACAGTGGCTACTGTACTTCATGATAATTGTCCTGGATAAACTTTAATTTAACAAAAGAGGAAGTAGTTACGCCGTTTACCATTGATTGATTGGATCAGGGTTTTATTTCCGTGTTGTGGTTCAGTTCTGCTGGAGATCTGATTAGTAGCCCAGAATTTTTCAAGTGATTTCTCAGATATTAAGATATTAATTAACTTTTAGAGGTGATAAAATTAAGGAATTTAGAAAGATTATATAATGCCAGATAGATGAGACTGTGAATATGTTGTGAAAGTATTTTTCTTCTTGAAAAAAGGGACTGGAGGGCAAATGTCCCTTAGCTGTGACCCATTAGAGATGTTCTGGAGAAAGAAGTATATGTATAAATACAGTCATTGTTACACATGTCATTTTTGTGATTTTGGCCATTCTCTTGAAGTATCTTTATGCTACAAACTTGTAAATATCCTTCAAATGATTCTTTTGATTTTTTTATACTAGGCATTTCTGTTTTGCTTATATGTACCTCTGTTCATTCTGGGAGATTCTAGTTCTCCAAGTGATACTTTGATATTTAGCAGACTAGGGTGTTTCCAGAATTCATGCATGGCTTATCCCTTCTTAGGCTGGTTCCTCATCCTCAGGCTGGCAAGGTAATACTTTTAGAAACTTACGTTAAATACATTACTTCCCTATTTAAGAAGTATAAGGGTTTTCCCTTATCTGTTGAATTATTGCTTAACTCCCCACTTGGCATTCAGGCTGCATATAAATGAGCCTATTTAGTGCAACTGAATTTATGATTCATAAATGCCAATTTTGAACCCTAAGGTCCTTGATCTCTTTATTCTTTGTGCACACTACTTTTGTTTCTTCTTATCATTCCTAAAGCCCTACCCATCCTTCAAGGCACATTCATCTATCAGTTTCTCTTTGAAATGTTTGACTATTCCAGCTCATTTGGATCACTTTTCTTTCCTGTATTCAATAATAATAATAAGGAAAATATGCTAACATTTATTGAGTCCTTGTTATTGTCTAGGTCCTGTTTTAGATGTTTTTTTGTACATATTCAATTATTTAATCCTCATCTCTGATTTATAGAGGGACAGAGAAGTTATATAACAGGCCTAAAGTTACACAGCTAGTAATTGGTTAGACTCATGATTTGAAACCAAAAAAACTGAGTAGTAATAATGCTTTTAATAACCGTTATACTTTCACTAAAGATAGCCAAGTTTTTGGTGTGTACGTGTGTGTGTTTCTTAACCAGAGAATAGATACTATAGAATCAAAGACTTGTATATATGGGAATGACTGAGATTATTAGGAAAAAAGATGACTGACTTCCAAACTGAATACTCATCAAAATCATCAATGAGATTTAAAAAGCGTAGATTTTTAGAACTTTGCCCCAAACCGTGAATTTAGAGTGTTTAGGGATTCAATAGATTCCATATTTTTTTAACATGCTTTCTAGGTGTTTCTCATGCATGAATTGGGTTCCATTTTATATACTTATGTTTGGGAACCATATGTAGCTTTGCTTTAGTACAAAAAAATTATTTTTATTTTAGAGCTTTTGCTGTTTAGACCATTTCAGCAGAACAGTTAAGGCTAAATTACTTGGCATCTGAACTGTTGTTGACCAAATAATCTTGACCAATGTGCTTTTCTCCAACCACCAGTCTCTTCTTGGCTTTCAGAGTTCAGTCACCATAGGTCAACTATTTTTTGGAAATGAATGGCAGTTTTTTGTTTATTTGTTATTTTGTTTTTAAGAGACAGGTTCTCTTTCTGTAACCCAGGGTAGAGGGCAGTGGCCTGATCATAGCTCACTACAGCCTGGAACTCCTGAGCTTGGCCTCCCAAAGTGCTGGGATTACGGACGTGAGCCAGTGCACCTGGCTCAGCAGTTTTGTTTTTTTTTTTGTTTATTTTTTTTGAGACAGAGTCTCACTCTGTTGCCCGGGCTTAGAGTGCTGTGGTGTCAGCCTAGCTCACAGCAACCTCCAACTCCTATGCTCAAAGGATCCTTCTGCCTCAGCCTCCCAAGTAGCTGGGACTACAGGCATGCGTCACCGTGCCCAGCTAATTTTTTCTACTTTTAGTTGTTTGGCTAATTTTCTTTTTATTTATAGTAGCGACAGGGTCTCGCTCTTGCTCAGGCTGGTCTTGAACTTCTGAGCTCAAGCAGTCCTCCCGCCTTGGCCTCCCAGAGTGCTAGGATTACAGGCGTGAGCCACCATGCCCGGCTGGCAGTTTTGATAATATGTCGCATCAGGCCTTAGTTATCTTTAGGAAGCACCTCTGTGACAAAAGATTTGGAAGAATTTGAAGTTGGCATGCTACTTATAATATTTTAATAAAATTTAATATCAAATATTAGATTTACCAAAGATTTATGGAAAATCTTTTTTTATACTTACTGGGTTTTGTTTTACACCTCATGATTAAGCTAAAATGGCTATATTAAAGTTAAAAAGAACAAGTTACCTTTTTAAGACCAGAGATCAGTTCAAATTTTTGGTCTTCATATTAGATTTCACAGTAGTACAGTTTAAGTACATATAAATTGGTCATATACTTTGTTAAATCGTGAGCCTCTCTTACCAGATAGAAAACCTGAGTCTTATTTACTCAAGATTATATTAGAATTCCCAGTATGAGTTCAATAACTGTTGACTAATAATCACAATGGTAACAGAGGACAGATGGAGAGCTGGGTTGCAATTGCAATCAGATTTCTTCTAGGTTTGTTAATGTACTTGAATGATAGAACTAACTGATGAAGCATTTTGGTTTTCTTTTGTTTTCAATCCTAATCAGGCTTTAAATTTCTAGGAAATGCCCCAGAGGTTATATTTTGTAATAAATAGCGTCTTACTCCCAAGGTACAGAGTCTTTCTGTGTGTCAGCCAGAATTTGTTTTTTGTGTATTTGACCCGATGATGGTTCTCTTCTTTAGTGTCATGCAAAATGAACATGCATGTTTCCACATTACAGCCTTTTAAATAGGTGAATGAATTATATATGCCTTTGAGTCTTGTGAATATTCTGTAGGAAGCCGTTTCTTCAAATGCTTCTCATGACAGTTGCCCCATCTTCACACCCTGTAGCAATTGTTTGCCTTCAGAAGGAGTTCAGGTTTTAAATGTTACAACTGAATCTAGCCTCAGAGATGTTAAGACTAATGCAGAAGTATAGTTATTAAGTAAGGAAACTGATTTTTGTGAGACTGGCTACTGAGGGGTTTAGAAGCTGCTCTGAGCAATGGGCTTGATGGAATTTTCACTGCTTTTTATACAATATCTATGTCTTTTGTTTAAAAAGAGAAAGAAAACTAAATTTAGCCTATGCTTTGTTCATTTGCAAACTCAGGCTGGTCTGGGTATATATAGCGATTAGGAGAGCCTAAGAGGGACGTGCGTATGTACGTGCATGCGTGCGTGTGTGTGAGAGAGAGAGAGAGAGAACATGCACATGTATTTGCATGACAAATCCAGGATCCTCATGGGAAGCTGTTTGAGAAAGAGATAATTGAGGTGTATTCAGTTTTAGCCTTTGGAGATTTTATTTATTATCTTTTGGTAGTTATGGGTAAATTCTTGGTACAGCAGGGTATATCCTCTGGGTATGGTTTTCTGGTGTTGCCCTCCTCTTGAATGATTCATGTGGTAAGAGATCAATACATTTAGTAAGTAAATACATTTGCAATGTACTTCAATAAGGCCATGTGCTTGGGGGAAGAGGGTGGGAGTCTAAGGATAGCAGATTGATTTATTTTAGTTTGGGTAGTCGAGACAGGCCCGGTAAGTGAGGAGACAGCATTGACTTAAGAATGAGAACCAGTCATGGGAAGGGCCAGGGGAACTGTGCTGTAGATACACAGAGCAGCGAGTGAAATGGCCTTGACACAGGAAAGAGCTTAATGTGTTCAAGAAACATTAATAGGAAGGAGGCTAGAGAGGCAGGAGTGCAGTGAGCAAGGAGGAAGGCAGAGCGAGATCAGGGAGAAGAGGTGTGTCTAGTGCCAAAGTGGGAGAGAAAGAGGCTCATGGAATTGAGGAGGATAACACTGGGGGCAGTGGTAGGACAGCTTCTGGAAACTTGAGATCGATTCTGATTCCTCTGGATTAGAGCTGAGCTAGAAAGAGTGGGTTACTATTAAATAGTATTGTGATTTTTACCATATCTACAGGTTGGTGTGTTTTGTAAATTGCTTTTGATAGAAATTCTAGGGGAAGAATTTTTTTAAAATTTTGAGTTTCCAGTCTGGAAGTAAGACACTCATTTTAATATATATTTGTTTTGAAAAGTTATTTATAGTTATAACACATATGTAATTATTTTTTCATTGCGTTTTGCACACTGATTACATTTTTTTCTATTTTGTGTTCTTTTAAATTTTGTTATTATTATGGTAAGAAGCAGCCTGTCTCCCAGATGGCTTCTGTTTTCATTTCCTTGTGATGTTATGACCTTTTCTACTTTAATAAAGAAATGTTGCATACACATTCAGGAGTTGTTTACAAATTATTCTGGTAGCACATTTGTTAGAGTCTGCCACAGAGACAAAGTAAATGTTAGGATGTTTTATTCTAGGTTAGATCTGTTGAGCTGAAAAAAATATGTCTACTTTTGCAAAGAATGAATGTTTTAGTGATTATTGGTTGGTTAGTGCACCCAAAGCCAAGAATTACATTTTATGACCCTTTTATTATTTCCAGTGGAGGGTGTTTATAAGGTTTAATAAATTTTGTATTTCTGAACTTTCAGAGAGGTCACTTAATTAGGGTTAACTTCTAATAAGAGAAGGCTGATCAATAGTTGACTGTTTAGTAAATTCAGATTTTCATGCCTTAAACACATTATAATGGACAAAAGTATCATCAGTATCATACAACTGTAGTAGTAAATCAAAATGCCTCCATTATGAAGTAAATGATGTAACTTCATATTTCATATTCAAGATAAGCTTTTTATAAATTCAGGGATATAAGTTTTTCTGTGAGTTTTGGGGTATATTTGTAAAATAATACTTTATAACCAACTTATGACTTATCTGTATGAAGTCTGATAAAATAATGCACTATGTATAAAAAACTACTTTAGATGTAATAGTTTCTTAATGATTTTATCTTAAGATTTAAAGTAATCAAATAGTAATTAATTTCTAGCCTAAACAAAAAAGAAAACTTCAGGTAACTGTGATTATATAGTGATGAATGGTCAAAAATCTGAATATTTTCTTATCAAAGCTAATGTATTAGCATTGTATTTTTATTGATTTTCTTTTCACAATGATCTCTTACGATTTATATTTTCTTACAGTTTACCACTTTGGATTATATTTTTAGTGGATCATATTCTACATATTGTTGAGTGTAGTTAGTTATTACAAGAGCTAGCTCTGGAGCGGAATGCCTGTGTGTGAAACCTGGCTCTGTAATTGACCAGCTGTATAGATTTGGGCAAATTATCAAACTGTTCCCAGGTTCTTTACCTGCCAAATGGGGGTAAAAAATATTATTGTATTTATATCATAGAATTGTTGAGAGAAATAAATGAACACATGTAAAGTTCTTAGAACAGTGCCTGACACACAGTAGGTAGGCAGTTAAGGTTACTTAATAAAAACAATAAATGTTACCTTACCATAGGTAAATATTTACCTTATGTTAAATATTTACTAGTAATATGTAGTTGAAACAGTTTTGAAACTATTATTAAAATAATATTTCTGGATCCCTCACTTCTTAGATAATATCATCTTCAAAATTCAATTCTGGTTTTCTTTTTCGAAGGTTTTTATGTATAATTTTTTAGAAGCACCCTTTACAGCGTGTGTGCACGTACACACACACACACATACACACACACATCCTGCGGTTTAAATTGAATTACTTCATGAAGTATCTTCTTTATAGTCAGTGCATAATAAATATTTGTTGAATGAGTGGTCCATTTCCTTCTCAATCTGTTATGGTCTGGCATAAACTCTCAAAGAGATTTGAAAGGAGGGTTGGCACTAGTACTACCTCCAATTAGACATTCTTTCCACAGTGATTGCCATTCACTATACTTTTGTTGTTTTTTTTTTAATTCTTTTGAAGTAGCATGATGTACTATATTGCTGCCGAGAAGTAGCTGCTCTAGGAAATAATTTTCTTCTCCAGTGAAAGATAAATTTGATAATAAGAGAGAATATATAAGTGGAATGTAGACTAGACAAACTCAGCAATATGCTTGCCATTGTACTGTCTCTTTCAGAGTTTTTACAACATCAACAGCCTTTGTGTGGAGGTCTCCATGCTCCTTACGTTGCCATCCTACTTCCCCGGTCACAGCCAGCTGGATGGGTGCCTGACCCAAATGCAGCCATTCATAGAGAAAGTTAGGCGATTCGTATGTGGTCACGCTAGTTACAAGCTTGATGAATTCTATGAAATATAAAATTCAGCAAGACCAAACTCAGCCATACAAATAAATGTAAATCATTATTGCTCGTTCATTGATTTATTTACTCATTCCACAAATATTTACTGGCCTAGGAACTGGAGAAACAGTGGTGAATAAAACAAAGTCTGTGTTCCCTCTCAGACCTACATTTTAGGGAGTTGAAAAAGAGACAATAAAGAAATAAAAATGGTGAGAAAATGGTATGGGGCAAAACAAAAAGTATAGGAAAACAGAGTGGCAGTTGAAGGGGGTTACTCACTTGTAGAAGGTGAGCAAGTAAGGCCTCACAGCTAAAGTGACATTTGTGCAGAGACATGGATGAAGTCCGAAAGAACGTTCAAGACAAAGGATAAAGACCTTGCCATGAGAGCATTTGCTTGGCATGGAATGGCAAAGCTGGAGTGGCTGGAGTAGACAGAATGAGGGGCAGAGTGGTAAGAGTTAATTTTAGAGTTGAAGATAGTTATTTCCCAAGATTAGATGGATTAAAATCCTGCAGTATAATTAGTTGATGGTTGGTGGGATGGAAGCACTTTTTTCTTAGATTAAAATAAGATCTTGTTGGCCGGGGGCAGTGGCTCTTGCCTGTAATCCTAGCACTCTGGGAGGACGAGGCGGGAGGGTCACTTCAGGCCAGGAGTTCGAGACCAGCCTGGGCAATGTAGTGAGACCACCGCTTCTAAAAAATAAAAAAAATTGGCTACTCAGGAAGCTGAGGCAAGAGGAATACTTGAGCCCAGGAGTTTAAGGTTGCAGTGAGCTATGATCATGCCATTGTATTCTAGCCTGGGCAACAGAGTGAGACCCTGTCTCAAAAAAAAAAAAAAAAAAAGAAAAGAAAAGAAAAGAAAAAGATCTTATCAACATAGTGATTTTTTTTATTTGCTTTTGGTATGCAGTAAATATTTTCTCTCAAGTTTGAAAAGTCTGCTGATTGCAATGTTATTTTATGAAGAACTAATGTTAATTACTAATAATATTTGATGTTTAAAAGGTTGTAAATACTGATATTTGCATTGTTGGTACTATTGTTTATATGTAGGAAGAGTGATGATGAATGAAAAGTGGGGCAGATTAAATATATAGTTCAGTGATAATAACTTTTATGGAGTAGTGACCATTTATTTTCATTGCCATCATTCCAATAGTAATATTCACTGAAAAAATTTAGGTGAAATAAAATTATTGTTGTCTTTACTCCAAGATTTTGGGGTTACTCTTACTTTTCAGCTTGAAAAAATGGAGGCTGAGAAATGAACACAGGTTAATAGAGGCATATTAGTTTGCAGAATGTTTCAGACTGTTTAGGATTTGTCAAATAACATTTGAAATAGTTTTTTAAGTTTTACTTTCAGAAATGTTTCCTGAGAAACTTAGGTTTCATTCAATGGATGATTCATTAAAACATTTTATTTATATCTGGCATGAATGATCTAATTTATATGGTGAACTGGTAACCATGTATCAATTGTCTTGGCTTTTGTTATAGTCACTAGATTGAAATTTTAAATAAAAATGACTAAATATTTTCTTGAGGAGGGGCAGTTTTTGTAAAGTATTTTTATTTTATTATCATCATTAAACCTTTGTTCCTTTTAAGACTTAAGTTTTATTATAGCTAGACAATTATCTGTCATTCCAATTAAAAGTTTCATAACTAACTATATTACCTTTGTGTCAATGAAACCTCCTCTCCCTCTTTTTTTTATTGCCTGAAGGAGGGGCAAGAAACGTTAGAAATTTTCTCATCAAAGGAGATTGCTATATAAAGGAGAGATTTATTATAATGGAGAGCTACTTTCTAAATTCAATTTAATGGTAATACTCCAAATGTAATACAGATGTTATGCCTCGTTAGAATTGGTAACAATTTTAAAACTTAATTTTCAGTGATTATGTGAAAGAATTATTTTCGTCAACAAAATTTGGTAGTTGATTTAGCAGGCTCTTTAAATAAGGTGTTGTGTTCGTTTGGTTTTTTGATAATTTAGGTTTTTGCAAATACAGTGGACTCTGGAGTTTCATGGTCAAATCCAGAAATGATTATTTGCATTTGGGTTAATTTTTTTTAACCTTAAATAAAGTTATTGTCTTTCTTTAAAAGGAAAGTACAAATTACAAACCAATAGGAAAAAGTAGACTTGTAGTTACCAGGGCAAGGGGCAGGGAAAATGGGGAGTTGCTTGCTCGGTTATCATTTCAGTTATGTAAGATGAAGAGTAGTTCTGGAGGTTGGTTGCACAACAATATGAATATACTTAACACTCTTGATTGTACACTTAAAAATGATTAACGTGGTTGAAAAAAAAAAGGAGAAGAAATGTAGCTTATTGATCTGCTAGGTTTTAAAAAATTATTAATACTTAACACATATAGGACTACACAAATTGTTGTAACTTTTATTTGATCAACATGAAGTGATTGATTTATTAACCCTCGTTATTTCTTATAGGTATTAGAAATAATAATTTCTTTCTTTCCTGTTTTTGGTTAGTCAAAATGTCCTTTTAAGGTGATCTTTTTATATTGGATTGTTTTCAAAGTAAACCATGATAAGAAGCTAAACCATTCTTAGATTATTCTGTCTTATATTAAGATATAGAGAAA
>CAUYPO010096973.1:0-22054 GCA_963574435.1 Cheirogaleus major
ATATCTTCTAACTGCCTGTTGTTTGTATGTAAGTGTGTACGTGCATGTGCACATTCTACCACCTTCCGCTATGCTTTTTTTTTTTTTTTTTTTTTGAGACAGAGTCTCACTCTGTTGTCCAGCCTAGAGTCCTGTGGTTGGCGTCAGCCTAGCTCACAGCAACCTCCAACTCCTGGGCTCAAGCGATCCTCCTGCCTCAGCCTCCTGAGTAGCTGGGAGTATAGGCATGCGTCACCATGCCCAGCTAATTTTTTTTCTACATATTTTTAGTTGGCTAATTAATTACTTTCTATTTTTAGTAGAGACACAGTCTCGCTCTAGCTCGGGCTGGTTTGGAACTCCTGACCTCAAGCGATCCACACGCCTCGGCCTCCCAGAGTGCTAGGATTACAGGCGTGAGCCACTGCGCCCGGCCTGACAATTTTTCGAGTTCAGAGATTTAGAAATGTAACGTGGCTTCTCAAAGTTCTTTGCATTAACTGAATTAGGAAAATGTTAAATCCAAGATGTTTGAGGGAAGATTTGTTTCTGACAACAAATATAGCTTGTTACGAATTATTGACATTTAGGTAGTCAATGGTATGATTTAAGATGAGACAATGCCCCACATATTTGCCCAACACTTCATAAAATTACAGCAAATACTAATTCTTTTGATCTAACACCATCCTCTTTGAAAAAAACATACAGTATCTAGACATGTGTGCCTGTATGCATGCATATGTGTGTGTGTGTGTGTATGTGTGTGTGTGGTGTGTTTTGAAGATTGGTGTGAATTAAATGCTTTATTTTCATCCCAGCACCTAAATGAGTTTATCTTATAACCATTATAGTAGTAATCTATTGCATTTCTTCATCACAGGGAGGTTCTTTAGCTAATTTCTGGGGGAAGCAAAATTTGAGGGATGGGTCCATGTCCCCCAGCTGGGCATTCTAGTGGGTGATGATCCTCCCAGCTTGCAGTGCTAGTATTTCAGTGCTAGATACCGCTTTCCACTTCTCGTTTTGAATATGCTTCATTAGTTTTTTCTGTAGACACACTGGATTACAAAGGAAGCTTAAGCTTATTTGTGCAGGTTTCTTTATGTTTCTCCCCGTCTCTACTTAGGGGAGAGATGGTAACGTGTTTTCATGTCTCTCTTTCTTTTTTGAAGAAAATTTATGCCCTTTCCAACGGTGTCCTCCATTTGGGGGCACTCTTTCCCTTTGGAGAATAAATTCTAGGTTATCAGTTCTTCCTGTGGCTTTTAAATTCCTCCCCATCTGCCTTTTGAAGGCAAATTGAGATCAGAGACAGTACGTTATACTTTGTATCACCCATAGCACAATATATATTACCTGTCTAATGTCTAATGTCTATTTCAACACATCCAGCTACTTTCATCGACTATGGTAATAGTAATAGTTACTATCGACAGTTTGTGTGTGTGTGTGTGTGTGTGCGCACACCCGGGCCTTGTTTTATGTTAAGCATTTCACATGCATCATCTCATTTAGTCCTTCCATCAATTCCTTAAGTTTGATATTAGAAACAATCTCCATTTATAGATGGAAAAACCAAAGCTCATAGAGACTAAATAACTCGCTTGAGTTAACATATCTGCATTCATATGCACTCACACATATGTACATACTCATGCCATGTGTCAAAGCCCTTCTCTCAGTTTCCACTGGCTGTGTAAACAGGAGAGAAGAGAGCTATTCTTAGTTGCTGTCTTCAAGATGGGGTGGGTGCAGTTATAGAGAAGGTGAATAACTTCCACTCCGATTTTCACCAGTTTTTCCCTGAAGTACAAAATCAACCTAACTTGTACCAAGACATTTTATCTCTTTTTGTTAGACACTCTCACATTATCTTTTTAAATCTCATGTTGACATAACTTTAATCTTGTGCCTTGTGGTAATAATCTTGGATATTTGTCCCTTTCCTACTCTAGGTTTTATTATAAAGATTCTTCCCACCAACTAAATAAAAATACTTGTGCCTGCACCAGCCACGTAGGGATGGTGCCGTGCCCAGTCTGCTCTCTCTCTCTCCTGGCTCCTATGTTTGCGTGGCCACTAATCTGAGGCTTGGCACAAGATGGCGGTGGGGGTGGGGGTGGGGGTGGGAGATGAGGTTGTCCAGTTCATCCAGCCCAAATCTTAACTGAGATATTTGCAGTGGGAGAAGAGGAGTATGGGGAGAAGGGTGTTCCTCCTAGGAAAATGGAACCAAGTGGGCTAAGGACGAGGAGTTTTTGAGCAATTACAAGATATTGTGACGGTCCAGACAAGCTTGGCTGAAGTGGGCCAGAGAGCAGAGTTCCGGACACAAACTGCCCACCCCCCAGTTTCACCTGCGTCCCCTGAAACCTGACTGAATCTGAAAGCTGAGTCAAATCACAAATTTTGGGTATTGTGGCTGTGGATTCAATTTGCACTGTGCTAATTTAAAAGTTTTAATTGGAGCACAAAATCAAAAATCTATGTTGTTCAATAAGACTGGAGACCTCACCCATCTGCAGCACCTGATCATGTAGCCTTTTCCACTGAGCATAGTTAAGCTGCTGGTTCTGACAGAAGCCACTTATCTAATTAAGTGAAGAGTGCACAGTAGGTAACAATTAGGCTTTTATTAGCAGTTGTTTCCAACTGCAGAGTCGAACTTTACTGGAGGGAGGGTTGATGGTCTCCTTGAGTTAAATTGTATTTGCCCCAATGCAAACTGGTGTCCAAACATGTTACGAAGAAGAAAAAGAAATAAGGAATTGCAACCTCATTCCACAATAAAAAATTAGACTCCATGAAGTACACTTAAAAGCAAAGTAGAAAAATGTTAAAAATTTACTGCCTTGATATAATTTTATTTTTTCTTAATAGAAGTATCCCAGATAAGAGACTTCTACATTTTAAATATCATAAACATAATTTAATTCCACTAATGTCCTCTTCTTGGCCTTGTTTTGTATTAAAATCAGTATTATGTGATTTACTTTCAAAGCAGTGATAGGTGTATGTTACTAAATCATAACCAGAGAATGTAAGGGAAAAGAAGCCCCCTTTGCGTGTCTGTTCTTGGGTCACCAGGCGCCTCTCCCCAGAGACAATGACTCTATAGCTGCTCTAATATCTTCCCAGAGTTACTCAGTATTTTATTATTTTTTATTGAAATTATACCAAAAAGTCTGCATATACATCACTGAATTTGAGATTTATAAATATGTATTTAAAAAGTTGATTCTCCTTTGTTGCTGCTCAAGTCCTTTTGGGGGCTGCCTCTCATCATTAGTTGTTGATATGTACTTGGGAGATGCAAACTATTATATTAATAATTTCTTACAATATTTGCATAAGCAGAACACAATTCAGAAGGCAAATATACTGCTATCAAAACAAAGAAAGCATGTGTTGTACTAAAACATCAAACTGAAATAGAATTTGCTTTGGATAATTTTGGCAGTGGCTCTTCATAACTGCTGGAATGGGGCCCCCTACCTTCCATGCCGAACTTTGTCTTGGAGGGACCTGGGTAAATCCTGATCTGCTTGTCAGATATCAGCACTGATGGCGAACATTCGGGTCAGCACTGATAACAAGGCCTGTCGGCACTTTGCCCAACCTCCACCTCTTGGATAATTTTGGACAGGGCATTAAAAACTTATCAGCACTGCAGAGTTCTGAGTCTGAGTCCCTTTCTTGTTGGTGGTCAGAATAATATCATGAAGTTTAGAAAGGGAGGTTTTGCCAAATAGGCTCCTACTTAAGGATAGCATTTCTCTGCAAATGCTTTTGAAGGTACTGCTAGGATGGGAAAGTTTAGTTCTGTGAAACAGCTAAAAAGGAGAGTTTTTTTCCCCTAATAGAGCAGAATATAGCCTGGCATAAACAGAATGCTTTTCATTTAATACTAACACAGGTGAGTGGTGATTCAAGACATCCTATACTTTCTCCTTTTGCCACCTGGCTGTCACCCTCATCCCCTCCGCATCTGTAGAATCCCAACCTTGCTTCTTGCTAATGAGTCTCCTTTCTTGCAGATGATTGACAACAAGAGTTATCAACTTCCTCACCATTTCTGATAATCAATGTCTGCAGCCTTTACAGGCTTTGGACTGTCTCTGGAAGGAAACATGATACCATTTCCTGGGGCACTAGCTTATAGGAGCAAAGCTGTTCACCCTGTCCTTCACCAGCAACAGAAATGGGGGTGCTACTGTTTTGTTTTCAATCCTTGCCTCTCTCTGGGTATTTGTGCAGCTTCAGGATCACGACAGTGCTAGCTCAATATTTTTTCAAACATTTGCCCCACTATCCTCTCTGCTTTGTCTTACACATCATGCTCAGTAGCTCATCATTCAACTTCTGGACCATCCAAGATTAGTGTCCTCTAAACTCTTGCTAAAGAATCAGACACGTATTCAAGAGACATTTCATCGCCTGCCCTGGAAAGGATTTTCAGTGAAACAACAGAAGAATTAAGGTTCTTAATTATACCTCAGAGAATTTTTTTAGCCACTCTGTCTTCTTAGGGAAGGTGGAAAGCTTTTGGAGGGATTTGAAAAAGATGGTAGGTGCTTTCTTTTATACAATAAGGTCATTTTCTCTTTCTCTTTTCCATTGAGAGGTACATGTTCACTGATATATTTTACTAATCCCTTGGGCACTTTCTTAATCATCTTCCAACTCTCTCTGTATTCCCTACGCTTGTCATGTTGAGGGATTTTAAGATAGAGATGGATTCAAAGGCACCTAAGTAATATTTACTAGCTTAAAGAGATTTTCCACAAGATCTTAAATTTTAGCACTCTCATTTTAAACTTTTCCTGAGGAGGCTTTTAATAAATAAGACATTAGCTCTTTTTTTTAAAAAAAAAAATGTGTGGTCTTCTCAGTGCTGTTGTTTATGTCTGCCCACATCTTCAAGTTGTCAGGCTTGTTTTGAGTTGCAATGACACCCTCAAAATGTAGTTGACACTCCGCCCACGTGGTGCTATCCACAGTGAGTACATTCTCTGAATGTCATTAGTAAAAATGAAGTCCGATTCATCAAGGAAAAATGCTGACAGAACAGCCTAGTGGAAAAAAAAATGTCAAATGAGAATTAGGAAATCTGCATTTCCTGAGGCTAGTTGTCTGTCTACTCACTGATGCATTTCTTTAGCCTTTACATTTTTCTAATGTATAATGTAGGAATAATGATTTTTCCCTAGGGGTCTTGAAAAAAATCTTAATCAAGTGTATGCTGAGCATTTTTCATAGTATACAACACAGTTAGAACCTGAGAAAGAAAATGATATCAACAAAAAATATTGCTACTGTTGAGGAATCCAAAATGTAACTGAGGAAGCAAGATATACATACATAATAAACCAGTTAAGCAACAGGAATGATTCTTTACATCTTTAGAGCATTTTATAGTTTTCAAAGCCATTATATGTGTATGTACAAAATTATTTGCATGTATAAATACATATATATTCATGTATAAATATTGTATAAGGATTAAATGGAATTATGCATATATAAAATTGTATGTATATAAGCACATACATATGTACATGTATGTGTATTCATAATTCCATTTAATCCCTATAGGAGCACTAGGAGGCAGATAGTAATGATTCCACAGCACAGATGAAAACACTGAGGCTAAATGATGCTATGTAAGATTGAAAATAAAACAGGATTTTAGCACAGGTCTCTAGACTCCAAGCCTGGTGATCTTTCTATTACAGCATAAATTCTTTTCTTAAACCACAGAGTGCAATATAAGCAGTCAATACTGTGGAAGGTTTGCATGGGGGAAAGTGGGGCTTGAGGAGAGCCTTGGGCAGTGCAGGAGGAAAGGGGATCCCACGTAGGGAGAGGAGTATGCACTAAGGTCTAGAGTGTGGCACGAGAAAGAGGAAGAAAAAACCTTACTCAAGGTTTTAAGATGGAAATAGTAAGATACCGGTATATTGTTTCCATACACGGGGTCTGAATGTGAAGGGCATGCGAACATGGAAGGTTCGGCTTGTTTTGAAGGATTGGATCACACGAGAGAATGCAGTGTGGTGCATGATAAAACCAACAGTTTAGGAAGATTAGGGTGGAGACTGCCTGTGGAATGGGTCACAGCGTGGAGTCAGAGAGATGGATTGCAGGACTTTTGTACCCTCCAGTCAAAAAACGCCTATGGGAAAATATGGAGAAAAAAAAAAAAAGAAGGCTGGATGGAAGGACACTTTTAAAGGACTTGATAATGAATTTATCTAGTCTATTGTTAGGGATCGAGGTTCTAGGTCCACCTCTAACTAGCTTTGCTACCTGGACAAATTGTTCATCCTCATCAAGTCATAAAAGTACCTGCTTCATTGGGTTGTTCTGAAGATAAATGATTCGTGTGAAGCTCATCTTAGTTCGGTACCTAGCATTTAGAAAACACTCGTGCAATGTTAGTTCTTTATCCCAACTATTCTTAGAGGTAAAGTAGTAGAAGATTTTAAAAGATAATATTCTGTATGAAAGTGTTTTAATTCCTTGGAAGCAAAATGCTCTATTAACTAGACTGTTTAAGAAGCAACCAATACCAGCCTTCTCTGTGGACAAGATTTTAGTTTGGATGGACAATTTCTATTATGATGCAATATTAGTGACTCATGACAAAGATAATAAAACTGAGAACCACCTACACATCTTTACAAATCTTAAAAGTTAGGTGATGGTGGAATAATAGTGTTTTGTGTTCTGATTTATATCAGCTGGAGCCAGATCTTTGTCTATTTCAGGACCTTTATTGCCATTGTGACAGTTAGATAGAAGAGGATAATTTGGGACTTCACTGAGGCAGTCTTAGTTTTAGGGTTTGGCAAACAGAGGGGAGTAAGCCCTTTCCATTTGGTCAGTGAACTTAAACATTTAAAGCCCCCTGGAAAGGCTAAGGGTGTCTCTAACCTGTGTCATATACTACATGAGGAAGGCAGTGAACAAGGGTGGGAGTCTCCACTCATCCCACAGGTTGGTGTTTTAATGATTCTTTAAAGAATTTGATTAATCAAATCACTTTGGCAGATTTTCCTCTCAGTATTAAATTACAGTCAATTCCAAGTGCAATATTAAAATGTCCAAAAGGATATAGACTTTTTCAAGTGGAGCAGAAATTTTTTCTGGTCCTCAGAAGGAAAGAATGAAATTACCACACCCCTATTTCTCACTCAGAAGTATGCCCTGTTCAATTTTAGCATGAATTGCCTGGCTGCATTATGTACTTCTATCTCCTATGACTTCCTAAAGGCAATTTTAAGAATAGGCAGCTGCCAATAGTATATAATTTTGGTGGAAGCAGAAAGTCCATATACCTAAAATATTCACTTTTTAAATCATTAACAGTGGCTAGATCGTCCTCTTTAGAAGGCTACAATTCAAGTTCATGTGTTATACTTCACATTGGTTTCTCATAGACTTGTGTAGTTGGAAGACACTTTGTATACTGTTGTAGTCTAACTTCCTTTTCCAGTTGGGACAATAGACCTTCAACCTCAGGAGATTGTGTTTTATTCCACTGATTCTTGTCCGGCTCTCTGCCTTGACTCCTGTTGGTATCCAAAGCAAGCGTCCTTGTTTGATGCTGCAGCTGCAAGAATCGACCTCAGATGGATGTGGTGCAAGAAAACCACCTTGGAAGGGACTTTGAGAATCAGGAGGTGACGACTCTGAGTCAAGGTGGGAAGGAGAAAACTGAGAGAGGAGGAAGGAGTTGGCGCCCTATAAAGAGAGGACTATGGCTAGAGAATGGGAGAAGAAAAGTTTATTTCACTGTGATATCTGAGGCAATTTCTATTAATATTAAAATATCATGTTTCAAGTTTTTGTTTGTTTTCTCTTTAGAGGTTTCCCATTGATAAATGCCACCTTGAATCAGGAGTGGGCTATTGTGTACCATGAGGTTGAGAACCCTAAAATAATTTTGCAATGACCTAAAACTACTTTGGATGGGCTATTTGGAGACTGTCATATAGGAATAACATTTGTTTCAAAACACTTTTCATCACAATATATTTTGTTTATATCTATGTGTGTTATATATATGTATGTATAATTACATATAAATAGATATAATTTGTCTTATTATATAATTATATATTTATGTGTAAATTTATAAATATATTTTGCTTATTTATTTATTGTAAAAGGAATTGAGAAATTTGTTTCACATGGAAGGAGAAGGAGAATCTAAAATCGCAGAATTTTAAAGGTGCAAGAGAGCCCAACTAGTTTACCTTCCTCCTTTTACAGATAAAGAAACCAAGGGCCAAGAAAATAGAGTGACTTGGCCACAGTCTCAGGGAAAAGCAGAGCTCTACTGAGAACTCACATTGCTCTGTCCAGGCCAGGACACCCTCCAATACACCCCTGCGTCAAGACAGTAGATCTTGGTGCTGGTGGTGGGGTGAGGCTGTAGGTCTTGAAACTGTACCCTACACATGATTCTGAAATGTCCCATCACTTATTTTGACTTGATATCCACTGTAGAGGACTAAAAAGAGAAATGTTAAGAAGTCATTGGCTATGTATGTAATCCTAACAATATTTGTACCCCCATTATATGATGGAAAAAAAAAAAAAGAAGTCATTGGCTTAGAGAGCATGTAATAAAACTTCAGTTGGCAAACTAAATGAGGTTAATTTGCTACCAAATGCAAATGGAAACCTGTTCTTCCAATGGGATATCCATAACTGTGATCTCAAAAAACTATCCTAATAGATACCATTCACAGAAATAGGTCTTCCTTTCTATTTTCTCTCTTAATTACTGAGATCATTAGTGTCCACCTTGCTTTAAGGTTTCACTGTAAGGGCAGGAGAAACGAAGTCTGTGCTCAGGTGTGGACTCTTCAAAAATAAACTATCCGTAACCATGATGCTATTTTCCACTAGTGGTTGATTTTTGAAAAGAGGCTGGGAAAAGGGGGTGAGTGGGAAAGAGGAGGTGTTGATCAAAGCGTACAAAGTTTCAGTGAGATAGGAGGAAGAAGCTTTAGTGATGTTTTGCATAGAATGGTGACTAGAATAAATAATAATGCATTGTATATTTCAAAATTGCTAAAAATGTAGATTTTAAATGTTTTCACCACAAAAAGTTATAAGAATGTGAGGTGATGGATTTGTTAATTAGCCTGATTTAATCATTCCACATTGTGAACATATATCAAAACATCACATCGTACCCTAAGAATATATACAATTACTATTTATTAATTTAAAATAAAATAAAATTAAAAAAATAAACCACTATCTTTTATTTTCCTAGAGGCTGTTTATTAGATGGCCTCCACTACCAGGCTGATGGAGAAACCTGCTGTTTTGGTAACATTGCTGTGTAGGAAGGGTATTTTTTTCTTCCCTAAAGGCTTTTTGCTTGAATCCACATTTCTTTACAATTGACTCATTCCTTTCTCCTGCCCCCTGCCCACTTCTGTTAGCTGTTCTGGGAAAAACAGCAAATGAATTTAACATTTGCAGCCAGTGGCTGGAGGCCACAAGACCAAGACACTTAATATGATATGGCCAGGCTAGCTTTGTTTCAAATTAGAATTGGAACCAGTAATGTCTTAATGGTCTTGTCTAGACAATTGTCACGGCTGTAAATTATCATCATAATAGCCATTGAATGGTTTCTAATGTCCTTACCAAAACATTATCTGTCAATCCTATAAACTTTTTGAACATGCTGTTTAGTTTATCCTAATTAATCTATTAAGAGGCGACATATATATCCTGCTTTCTCTCTCCAAAGTGACATTTGAGAATTCAATTCCTTGCTTGTTGTTTATGCTACTCTGTAATCTCACTACTGATCTAATTCTGTCTTCTGTCTGTCTGTAACAAATTTAATCAGAGAAATCATTATTGAAATGTAATGTTTTCCTTTCTGTGTTTGAGACAGTGACTAGTCCTTCTATAGATTCTTGGTACTGAGCATCTTAAGTGATTAACAACTGTCTACATATATTTTGTTCTGGGTAGGGATGGTAGCACGTTGCATAGGCTACTAATAATGGTGTGCAGCGATGAGTTTAAATGAACTCTTTTCAACCAAGAACATAAAGAGTTCAAAATGTTCAGAAGATAGGCCTCTAAAGCCTTGTCTACAAAGCATATAAACACAGTCTTTAAATCAATCTGAGTAAGAAACCATTCCACCTTAGAATGTGTGAGGCAGCTAGTCACTTAGGTCATTAAATATGAAATTTCTGATTTTGAATCAAAGGTGCAGTTTAATATATCTCAAATAAGAAGCAGTACAATTAATCAAAACCTGCGCCTTTGCTGTCTTAACGGTAGCTTGTTTATGCCAGCAGCGAAGAAGCCTGGAGAGCAAGTGATGAAGAATTTGCAAAAGGCTTGTTTCCACAGCTTGTTGAGAATTGAATATTTTTCCTTGCAAGAAGTGGTTCAAAGCCTGGAAGAAATGGTAATCAGGTGGTGCAAGGTCTGGTGAATATGGTGGATGACAGAGGGTTTCCAAGTCCAGCTTCTGTAGTTTGAGCAGCATTGTTTGTATGACATGTGGTCGAGTCTTGTCTTGCAAGAGGATTGGTCTGTCTCTATTGACAGATTTCAACTGCTTAATCACAAGCCACCTCATCATTTCATCCAATTGGTTGCAGTAGACATTTAGTGTAATCGATTGACCAGGTTTCATGAAGCTGTAGTGGATAATACCAGTGCTGGACCACTAGACATACACCATTAGCTTTTTTGGATGAGTATTCATTTTTGGACTGTGTTTTAGCACTTCATCTTTATCCAACCATGTGCCAAATGCTTGTGATTGTCAAAAAGAATCCATTTTTCATCATATGTAACAATACAGTGTAGAAATGATTTGCTTTTATGCCGTGACAGCAAAGAAAGGCAACCTTTGAGATCATTTCTCTTCTGATACTCGTTTAATTCATGTAGAACCCATCTATCAAGCTTCTTTACCTTGCTGATTTGTTTCAAATAGTCCAATATTGTTGGAATAGTAATGTCAAATCTTGCTGCTTGGTTGAGATGGATTTGCTTCCACCACAGCTTTTAGTTCATCATTATCCACCTTGGTCTCAGGTTGTCTGTGTGGCTCATTTCAAGATTAAAATCACCAGAATGGAACTTCTCAAACTATTGACTATCCTATGCATTTATTAGCCACATCCTTCCTGAACGCTCCATTGATATTTCAAACTGTACTATATTGGTTCCACAATGGGACTCATATTTGAAAATAACATGGATTTTTGACTTATCCATGGTTTCACAAAAATCTCTAAAAAAAATTTGAAAGATAATCACAAGACAAAATGTATTTTGAAAGACTGAGGATGTACCTTCACAATAAAAATGAAACAAGAAGTATCAAAGTGAAATGTCAGATGTATCAACTGTCAAACTTAGTACTTAAGGAAAATGGACATTTCATACTTAATAACCTAAATATATAGTTATAAGCTCAGGTAGTATCTAAACTGCCTATGCCAAGCTCTGTGTGTATGTAGGGGGAGAGTGAAGCAGGCTAAGGTAGTAAGGAGGGAGAGTAGCAGTACTTCAGTTTCTCTAGATATTTACAAGGAATGTTCTTGTCATTTCTGCCTGGGAAACTTGTGATCAGCCATAGTGTTGCTCCCTCTCAAAGCACGTTACATACAGCTCTTTCCATTATAGACTTCTTTTATTTGATGACTATTATTTGTCTACTTGGCTTTTTATACCAGTAAAATGTGATCCCAATAGTAGGGACATTATTACTGCTGGTGATCAAGGAATCAAAAGACCTAGGATTGAATTCTGTTTGCTACTTCTTTTCCTAGCTGGATAAATTTCAGCAGTTTTCTTTGTCTCCCTAAGCCTGGTGTTCTTCACTTGAAAATCAGGGATAATAATATTATCTGTTTCATAGGATTGTTGTAAAGGTTAACTGATCTTAGCTATCATCATCATTGTCATCATCATCACTATCATCATCATCATCATATTTACCTCCCTATTTCCATTATAAAATACACAGTTTTTTTTAACAAAACCAGTTATTTTAATTTTTTCTCTTAATAACCAAGCTTTCAGGTCCTCCTAATGTTTTTTTTAAATTTATGTATCATAAAATTCACCCTTTCAAAGTACACAATTCTGTGACATTTACCATATTCACAAAGTTGTGCAAACATCGTAAGTACTTAGTTCTAGAACATTTTCATTACGCCACAAAGAAACCCTTTCTTCACAGTCACCATTCATGCCCCTGTGTCCCAGTCCTTGTCAACCTTATATCTTGATTTGCCTTTAGTGGACATTTCATATAAATGGAATTATGAAAAATGTGTCCTCCTTTTGTGTTAACAGCTGTTTACATATATTTTGTAATATGCGGTTTCTTTCACTTAACATGTTTTCAAGGTCCGTCTACCTGTGTATTTCCTTCTTTTTTATGGCCGAATAGTATCCTATTATATGAATATGCTACATTTTGTTTAGCCATGCATAAAGTGATGGACACTTTGTTTCTCTTCCACATTTTGTCTATTAAGTATAATGCTACTACAGATATTTATATACAAGCTTTTGTACAGCATATGTTTTTAATTATCTTGGGTATAAACCTAGGAGTAGAATTGTGGAGTCACATGGCAACTTTATGTTAAACTTTCAGAGAAATTACCAAACTGTCTTCTAGGCTGAATGTCCATCTTATATTCCCATCATCAGTGTACAAGAATTTCTATTTCTCTATATTCTCACCAAAAGTTGTTATTGTCTATCTTTGGATTATAGCCATCCTAGGAGTGTAGAATGGTATTTCACTATGGTTGCATTTTGCCTTTCCCTCATGCCTGATGAAGTTGAGCATGTTTTCATGTGATTATTGATCATTACTATATCTTCCTTGAAGAACTGTCTATTTATTAAAAAATCCTTTTCCCATTTGTTACTTGGGTTATTTGCCTTTTCATTGTTGAGTTGTAAGTGTTCCTTGTTTTTAATATATCCTTGAAACAAGACCACCACAGATACATAATATGCAAATATTTCCTCTCATTCCATGGGAGAGATATCTTTTTACTTTCAGGATGAAAATGAAGCACAAAATATTTTAATTTTGATAAAGTTCAACTTATCTGTTTTCTATTGTTGCTAGTGCTGTTGGCATCATATCTAAGAAACCATTGTCCAATGCAAGGTCATGAAGAATTACTTCAATGATTTCTTTTAAGAATTTTATAGTTTTGGCTCTTACATTTATGTATTTCATGTATTTTGAGTTAATTTTTTATATGGTGTGAGATAGGGGTCCAACTTCATTATTTTGCATATGGATATTCGGTTATCCAAAGACCATACATTGAAAAAAGTTTATTTATGCTTCACTGAATTGTCTTGGCACGTTTGTTGAAAATCATTTGACAGTAAACATTATAGTTTATTTCTGGACTCCCAGTTTTGTGCTATTGATCTGTTTGTCCTTATTTCAATACCACATTATTATGATTACTTTAGCTTTGTAATTTTGAAACCAGGAGGGTGCATTCTCCAACTTTATGTTTTTCAAGATTGTGTTTACTATTTTGGGTCCCTTGAATTTCCATATGAATTTTAGGATCAGCTTATCAATTTATACAAGGAAACCAGCTTAAATTTTAATAGACATTGTGTTGAATCTGTAGATTATTTTAGGGAATATTGCCATCTTAACACTATTAAGTTTTCTGATTCTTGAAAGTGAAAGGTCTTTTCATTTATTTAAATCTTTTTTAATTTCCTTCAATGATATTTTGTAAATTTATTGTATATACTTCTTTTGTTAACTATATTCCTGACAATTTTATTCTTTCTGATGCTATTTTAAATTGTTTTTTAAATTTCAGTTTTGTAGTGTTCATTGTTATTATGTAGAAATATAATTAATTTTAAAATGTGAATCTTGTATCCTGTAACCTTGCTGAACTAGTTTATTAGTTATAATAAGATTTTTAGTGGATTATTTATGATTTCCTATATATAAGATCATGTCATCTGTGATAGAAATAGTTTTATTTCTTCCTTTTTAATCTGGATGCCTTTTATTTTTATTTCTTGATCACTAGCACTGGCTAGAATTTCTAGTACAATATTGAATAGAAGTGGTAAGAATGGGTGTCCTTGTCTTGTTTCTTATCATGGAGCTTGAGGGTTCAATCTTTCACCATCAAGTATGATGTTAGCTGTGGGTTTTTCACAGATGCCCTTTATCAGGTTGAGGAATTTTCTTTTCATTTCTAATTTTTTGAGTATTTTTAATCATTAAAGGATGTTAGATTTTGTCAAAATTTTTCTGTGTCTATTGAGATTATCATTTTTGTCCTTTATTCTATCAGTATGGTATATTATCTTTATTGTTTTTATATATCAAGATAATTTTGTATTCCTAAGATAAATCCCATTTGTTCGTACTGTGTAGTCCTTTTTATTAATATATGTTACTGGATTCAGTTTGCTAACATATGTTGAGGAGATATATATTAATTAAATATGTATTCATAAATTAATTTGGTTTTTTTTTCCTTGTGATGTGCTTATCTCGTTTTGGTATCAGAATAACAGTTACCTCATAGAATGAGTTGGGAGGTGTTCTTTTTATTTTTATTTTTTGCGGAAGTGTTTGTGAAGGATTGTGTTAATACTTCTTTAAACATTTGGTAGAATTCACTAGGGAAACCATTTGGGCCTGGGGAAGTTTTTTTGGAGTAATTCAATCTTTTTATTTGTTATCGGTTTATTCAGATTTTGTATTTCTTCTTGAGTCAGTTTTAGTAATTTGTGTCTTTCTAGGATTTGCTGTTTCATCTAGGTTATATAATATGTTGGCATACAATTGTTTATAGTGTTACCTTGTAGTCCTTTTCATTTCTATAAGGTTGATAGTATTGCCCCATCTTTCACTAACGATTTTAGTGAAATTTGAGTCTTTATTTTTTTGTTTGTTCAGTCTAATGGTTTCTCAAAGAACCGATTTTTATTTGTGTTGAGTTTCTCTATTTTTTCTACATTCTATTTTATTTATTTCAGCTCTAGTCTTTATTATTTCTTTCTCCCACTTGGTTAGGGTTTAGTTAGCTCTTCTTTTTCTAGTTTGGTAAGGTAGGTTAGGTTTTTCATCTGAGGTCTTTCTTCTTTTTAGTATAGGCATTTAAAGATGTACATTTCAATCTAAGCATTTGTGTATCTATATTTCCTATGGGTTGGTATGTTTTGTTTTTATTTTTAATTATTTCCCACTTTTCCCTGTAATTTTATCTCTGATCCATTGATTATTTAGAAATGTGTTTTTAATTTCCCAAATTCCTTCTGTTATTAATTTCTAACTTCATTCCATTGTGGTCAGAAAATATACTTCATATGAGGTCAATCCTTTACAATTTATCAAGAATTGTCTTATGGCCTAACATATGGTCTATACTGGGAAATGTTTCATGTGCACTTGAGAAGAATTTGAATGCGGATGTTATTAACAGTTAGAACTGTTGCATGCATATCTGTTGGATCTAGCCATTTTGTAGTGTTTTTTAAGGCTTTCATTTCCTTGTTGATCTCTTGACAAGTTATTCTATCCATTATTGAAAATGGGGTATTCAAGTCTCCAGCTATTATTGTTGAATTGCCGATTTCTCCTTTCAATTCTGTCAGGTTTTGCTTCGTGTATTTTGAGCTCCATTGTTAACTGCATATGTGTCTACAATTGTTATGTCTTCTTGATGGTTTGACACTTTTATCCTTTTGAAATGTCCTTCTTTGTCTCTAGTAACAATTTTTGTCTTAAAGTCTATTTTATTTGACATTAATATAGCCACTCTAATTCTTTTTCTTACAGTTTCAATGGTATGTATTTTTCTATCCTTTTATTTTTAACCTATATGAGACTGGAATCTAAAATGTGTCTCTTGTAGACAGCATACAATTGGATTATGTTTTTCTGTTCAGTCTTCCAATCTCTGCCTTTTGATTGGAGTGTTATTTACATTTAATGTAGTTACTGATAAGGCAGAATTTACATCTGTCATTTTGCCACTTGTGTTTTATATGTCTTTTTTGTTTGTTTCTCTCTTCTTAGTCTTCTTTTGTGTTAAATAGATCTTTTCTAATATACCATTATAATCCCCTTATTATTTCTTTTATTGTATTTTAAGTTATTTTCTTAATGGTTGCTCTAGGGATTACAACTAATACATTAACAACCTAGTTTGGATCAATATCAACTTAATGTTAATAGTATCCCAAATTTTGCTGCCATATAGCTCCAATTCCTTCCCTTCTTTGTGATCATATACATTATAAATGTAAATATTTATAGATTATAAGTCCATCAACACAGTTTTATAGTTTTTGCTTTATGTAGATGTCTTTTAAATGAATAGGAAAAAGTTGCAAACCAAAGGTGTATTAATAATATTTCTTATATTTACCTGTATTATTACCTTTACTGATGCTCTTAGTATTTCTTCACATGGATTCTATTTATTATCTAGTGTCCTTTCATTTCAGCCTGAAGGAATCCATTCAGTATTTCTTGAAGAGTAGGTATGAGTGACAAATAAACTCTGTTTATCAGATGATGTCTTAGTTTCTCCTTAGTTTTTGAAGAATAGTTTTGCTAACTATAGAATTCTTTACTGACAATATTTTTTTTCAGTACTTGCAGTATACCATTCCATTATCTTCTGGCCACCATGATTTCTGATGAGAAATCAACTATTAATCTTATCAAGGATCCCTGTATGTGATGAGACACTTCTCTACTACTGTGTTCAGGATTTTCTCTTTATCTTTGATTTTCAACAACAATTTGATTAGGATGTGTCTAGGCATAGATCCTTTTAGTTTATCTTACATATATTCTTTGAGCTTCTTGGATGTATAGTTTGATGTTTTTAAATCAAATTTGGGAAATTTTTGTTCATTATTTCTTCAAATATTCTTTCTGTCCTTTCTCTTTCGCCTCTCCTTCTAGGGTTGTCATTATGTGGATGCTGGTACACTTGCTAGTGTCACAGAGACCTTAGAGGCCTTGTTCATTTTTCTTCATTATTTTTTCTTTCTATTCCTCAGACTAGATAATCTTAGTTACCTATCTTCAGGTTCCCTGATTGTTCATTACACTAAGTGAAATTTTCTGTTAAGCCCCTCTATTGAATTTTTTATTTCAGTTACTGTACGTTAGAGCTCTAGAATTTCTGTTTTTTAAATAATTTATATCTTTTTATTGATGTTATCTATTTGCTGATACATCATTCTCATATTTTTCTTTAAATCCTTACTCATGGTTTACGTTTTGTTCTTTGAACATAATTATAATGGCTTTAAATTATAATTTAAAATTATCATTTAAAATTTTTGACTAGGAAGTCCAATGCATGGGCTTTTCTGGGACAGTTTCTATTTCCTACATTTCCACTCCTGTATGGGGGCTAAACTTCCCTATTTCTTTGCATGTACCATGATTTTTATTGCAAACCAAATATTTTAAATAATATAATGTGACAACTCTGGACTCAGATCCCCTTTTCCAAACTTATTGTTCCAGTTTGTTGTTATTATTATTGCTCTTTGTTTATGGCTTTCCTGTAAGGACTCTAGAGTTTGTCATGTGTAGTGACTGTTAGTTTAATTATCAGTGAGTGAACAGGTCTTTCCTTAAATACCTATAACCAACAACTCTGCCAGTCTTTCCTGAAGGGTTCCATGTGTGTTTAGATATGTGCCTTTAATTTTCTGATAGGCAGTTGAAAACTCTCCATTACCCTTCATTTCCTTTTTGCTCAGACCCTCAAGGTCAACAAGAGTTGAAAAATTAGTCCCTTATCATATCTCTTCACTTGCTGCACATGTACATGGCCTTCTAGATTCTCAGCAATATGTTGGAACTTTTCAAAGATCCTATTATTTACTGAACTTTTCTGTCCCTCACCCTCCCCCAAAAATGGATGTCCCCATAACCCCTAATACAATGGTACCTGGAGACGAGGCCTTTGGAAGTTAATTAAGGTTAGACGAGATCATGTAAATGGAACCCTTATGATGGGATTAGTGTCCCCTAAAGAAGAGACACAAGAGAGCTTGCTCCTCTCTCTCCACATGCATGCACCAAGGAAAGACTATATGAGCACACAGGGAGAAGGTGGCTATCTGCAAGCAAGGGAGAAAGTGCTGGCCCAAACCTGACCGTGCTGGCACCCTGATCTCAGAATTCTGTCCTCCATAACTGTGAGAAAATAAATTTCTGTTGCATAAACCACCTACTCTATAGTATTTTGTTAGGGCAGCCCAAGAAGACTAAGACAGATTTTGGTACCAAGAAGTGGGGTGCTGCTATAACACATACCTGAAAATGTGGAAGTGGCTTTGGAATTAGGTGATGGATAGAGGCTAGAAAAGTTTTGAGGAGCATGCGAGAGAAAACCAAGATTGCTGTGAAGGAATTGTCACAGGCAATTGTGGTGAGGGCTCAGAAAGATAGAAAGGAACTAAAGAGAAGTCTTCCATCTTCTTAGGGAGTGCATAAATAGTCATGGACACAGTGTTGACAGAAATATGGATATTAAAGGCCATTCTGGTGAGATTTTGGATGGAAATTAGGAACAGGTTATTGGAACTGTAGTAAAGGTGGTCCTTGTTATAAAGTGGCATAGAACTTGGCTTACTGTGTTTTAGTGTTTTTTGGAAGGTAGAATTTGAAAGCAATAAAATTAATTAGCTAAGGATATTTCTAAGTAAATTCTTGAAGGAGTGACTTGGTTCCTCTTGACTATTTATGGTAAAATGTGAAAGGACAGAGATGGGTTGAATAAGGAATTATTAAGCAAAAAGGAATCAGAGTTGAAGATTTGGAAAATTCTTGACCTACTCATATTACAAAAATATGAGAAAGCTTGTTCCAAAGAGAACACTAAGGGTGTGTCTGAACAATCATTTGATAAAGAGATCATGAGTGTGACTCATGGAATTAATCAGTCATCTCAGAAGAGTCCAAGAATAGAGATCAATTATACCAGCAAAGACACTGCCAGTTTGAACTACAGGGAAAAGAAAAATGAGATGCAATAAAGAAAAGCTGTCAGACTTCTTAGATACTACAGGACCAGACCATAGGGCTCTTTGGCTGTGAACATGTGCTTTTCTTCAAGAAAAAGGAGTAATGATCTCAAAGGCAATTTAGAGATCATCAGGGTACCTCCTTTGCATCCAAGGGCGGGATCATTGCCTCAACTTCAACAGGCCAGATGACCTTGATGAAAGCCTTGGGCACAGGGCATCCTTGAGCTTTGGGGACAGGGCTATTCTTGAGTCTTAAGAGCTAATAGAATTTGCCTTGCTTGGTTTTGGACTTTCTTGGGACCTGTCTCTCCTTCTTTCTTCTTTCCTGTTTCTTCCTTTTGGAATGGGAATGGCTATCTCATGCTTATACCACTATTGTATTTTGGAAGCACAGAACTTGTCTGGTTGTACAAGTTCACAGCTGGAGGAGAATTTTGCCTTAGGATGAGTTTTACCTATATCTTTTTAAGATAACAGATAGACGAGACTTTGGACTTTAGAATTGATGCTGGAATGACTTAAGACATTTGAAGCTGTTAGGATGGAATGAATACATTTTGTACATGGGAGGAACATTAGTTTTAGAATTCTGGGGTAAAATGTTACAGACTGGATATTTGTGTCTGCCCAGAAATTAGATGTTGAATTCCTAAGCCGTAATATTATGGTCTTTGGCAATGGGGCCTTTGGGAGATAATTAATGAAGGTGAGATGAGATCATGCAATTGGGGCCTTCATGATGGCCTTAGTTTTCTTGTAAGAAGAGACATCAGAGAGCTTGAGCCCCTCTCTCTCTGTGAGCCATATAAACACACAGAGAGAAAGTGGCTGTCTGCAATCCAGAAAAAGAGGTTTCACAAGAACCTAACCATGTTGGATCATTCTAGCCTCCAGTCTGTGGTATTTTGTTGTAGCAGTCTGAGCAGACTAAGACAGACCCTACAGATAGCCCATTTACCAAATTTTCTCTGAAAAGTTTTTGATCAGGCTCTTGTTTGCCTGAAATTTTATAGCTGTCTCAGGCAGCTATAATGTTAAGCAATTTCCATTAATTGTTTTTGACAAATGTCCTGGGGAAAGGTTGTTTACAGGGAGCGATCTCTGAGTCAGGTCAAATAAGACAAGCCCTACCAGTAAAGGTTTCCAGGAAACTACCTGCAAATCCAATAATAACAATAACTAGTAATGCTGCTTTTGAGGAGCTGCAAACCTATTTTTTGCCCTCCATTGGTTGGTAGGCTGTTGGTTTTTATGGGTATGGGCATTATGTTTGCAAAGCTGTTGGTTTTCAATGCTATTGAGAAGCTGAGAATAGAGGATGGGAAAATGGCAAGTTAAAACACCACAAAGCTCACTTTTCTCATTGAGATTGAGCTGTTTTTCTTCAATAAACAGTCTTTGAATTCCTCTGTTGGTTCATTGCTAGTGTTCTTGTGGCCATTATGGATAAGCAGATATCCTTCACAGGTCTTTACTCCATCACTCCTGCAGTGCTTACCCACACAACTAATTTTTGATGAGTATATTAACTTAATGGATTTTGTGGTTGTCTTTCTAACATTGGTTTTATCGTTATCTAATAGTGACATTGAGTTTGGAGCTAATCCCGCTCTCAGACTCAGGGGTGTTCTCTGACGATGGTAAGCCAGCATTCTTACCCTCAACACTATTGAAATTTTGGGTCCAATAATTCTGTGTTGTGAGGGGCTATCCTGTGCATTGTAGGATCTTTAACAACATCCTGGAATCCACCAACTAGATGACAGTAACGTTCTTGCAGTTGTGACAACCAAAAGTTGTCCCGACATTGCCAGACTCCTTGCAGGGCATGAGAATCACTGTTCTAACTACATTAATATAGTCTCATTCTTTTAGAAACCAAGATTGATTCAGGTAAACAAAGCTTATGTTCCAAAGCAAATAAAAATCCTCCGATCACAGTTATTAGTTTAGGAATGGAGGTGCAACCAATTCAAGCCAAAGAGATATGAGGGAAGGAAAAGTTTCTTTCCTTTTCCTTCTTGGTTGGGCTGTGTCAGGATGTGAAATCCACTGGATGGCCATGCTTAACATGGAGCAAAAGTGGCAAGTAATGTGTGCCTGGCACACAGTAGCTATTAATATTTAGGGTTATAATTACAACACAATTGGGCTTATGACATGACCTTGGCTCGCCACATGAGACCGATTTTAGCCAAACTCTTTGAACTTAAAGGTGTCCCTCGTAAGAGATTCTCCCTCCTTAATAATTCTTTCAAATTCCATCCCTCCTTTTCATATCACTTCAACTGCCGGATTCCCACTTCACCCCTTAAGTCATAATTGATTAATTGGAATCTTCATGACATATTTTCTCTTGTTTTGATCTCTCTCCACTCCATCCTGTCATCCTTAGTTATTTTCCCAAAGCTCACCTCTGATCTTGTCACTACCATGTTCAAGAAGTTTCAAGGTTTCCTTACCATCTACACATTAAACTTCATATCTCAGCCTGTTTTTTCAATTTGACTAAAACCAACTTTTCAAACCCATCAGCTTCTACTTTTCCTTTATGATTAGAATGCTCATCATTCTCTGAGCAGGCTCTATCTTTTCTGTCTCTGTTCATTTTCTTGTGCTATTTCTGGCCCCAATATATTAAAAGCAGCAATTACAATGAAAATAGGTGGCCTTCCTTTAGCACTATTCCTGTGTCAGATACTGTGCTTTATCTCATTTAATTCTCCAAAACAAAAATAAGACAAAATATTTGTTAGGTACTTCTATTTAGCCTTCTGGTGCATAAAAGGAAATTGTAGCTTGGAGAGGTTAAATAATTTCCCAAGGTCACACAGTTAATTGGAAAAACTGGAACTTAAACTCAGATCTTTCCAGTTGTTCATATTCCTGTGTTTAGCCACAATACTATTAAATATATTGCTTTCATTTTGCTTATCTTTGTTCTCTCTCTCCTACCATTCTCTGTTGCAATTCTGATGTGTTCTAG
>CAUYPO010096974.1:0-13622 GCA_963574435.1 Cheirogaleus major
GCTATAATGCATTAGTGTGTATGTATACCCCACATACACATAAATATATCTTAATGCTCAACTGCTAGAATATTGATCCTCTGAGTTCAGAACCAGAATTTTATGTACAGATTCTTCTCAACTTATGATGGGGTTTTGTCCTGATAAACCCACAGTAAGTTGAAAATATTGTTAAATCAAAATACATTTAATATACCTAAACTACCAAACATCATAGCTTAGTCCAGTTTTGCGCTTAGTGCTATTACATTAGCCTACAGTTGAATAAAATTATCTAACACAAAGCCTGTTTTAAAATAAAATGTGAATATCCCATGTAATTTATTGAATGCTGTATATTTTATCAAAATTGCCATGATTTTGCAACATCATAAAGTCAAAAAAATCGTAAATGAAATTACTGTAACTTGGGAGCTTTCTTTATTAGTTCTCATAGTGCCCAAGAGGGTCCTTTGTACATATTGAATTAGGTTAATTCAAAAAATAAAGCTACTAGATAGCTAGAGTCTGAATATGTAATCAGATATACATGAATAAGCATAAGTCTACACAATATAGATCCAGCTGTTAATTCTGCAAGTTCATTGTGAAAGTTTGCTTTAATTGTGAAAGTAGATGTACACATTCCAATATTGTATTATCTTTTATATCAAAATTTCTATATCCCTAGTGTCAACTATATTGAAAGAAAAATGAAAGTGAAAACTTGCACTATACTCATACATAAAGCACATTAAGAAAGTAACTTCATGGACACAGAGAATGCAAAAATCTTGCACTTTATTTCCAGAGCTAAGACGTCAGCACTGCCAAGCAATTGCTGTGAGTTGGAAAACATTCTGGATATTGATATTCAATATTTTTAACCTTTTGTCAGTAGGTGATGAATTAACTCAGCTCCAAGGCTGTTCCAGTTGACAGTGAGAGCTGATTTAACTCATTTCTCACTGCAGGGAGAAGAATCGGATCCAGGGAGAACAGCCAATAGAAAAAAAGAAAATGAATTAAAAATAAAATCAGTGCACTCGTACTTTAGTACTGCTAGGCATTCCAGAAACTCAGGGATAATTAACATTCTTAATATAAAATATTGATGCTATGCAGTATTAATGCAGTATCACAGTAAGAAGTGACAGTGTTTAATGTTTCATAGCTGCCTCCTAGCTGAGCATAGAACTTCTTTTTTCACAAGCAAAGGAATTTAATTTTAGATTCAAAATATATTAAAACCCTTTAGATGGAATGCAATTAACTCTTTCTGTTTTCTGTCTTTACTATCTTACATTACTCCTATGCAATAAGACAGCCTCATTTTAAATTACTGCTCTCCATTAGTTTGGACATTTGGGTAAGTTTCTTGATCTCTTTCTTGGTGCTTCCACATTTGGAGCAACAAGTAATATAAATCACATCATTGTCTAAATCAGTTACTTTATTAATAATTAAAAAATTATGGCTTTCTAATTTATTCAATCTTTTTGCATTTATTAGTTAAAATTATTCTTTTTTAACCCCCCTATCCTTGAATCTAGTAGAGTTTGGTAAGCTGGAAATGTAGTCCACATAGGAAGTACAGAATAAACTCTTAATTGTACTCATTTAACTATTAATTTTCAGCATAATGAGTTAGTGCCCTGGCAAATTCTAGTCTTCTATGATGATAATCATTGTTTTATTTCTCTGTAATTGATTTCATATTATATTAGAAAATAACAATGAAAGAAAGCTTTCCTTTATTCAATTCACATATGAGATTACTATTCTTTCATGAAAAGCTTATTTTCCACACAGAATTAGCATAATTACTTACATTCTTTATCCTACAATATGGAAAATTATACATGAAGTATGTTCAAGGTAACAATAATACAACTGGATAAAGTTTAAGATTTATTTGCATTTATTTTTTCCTTAGATATATAGCTTTGAGAATATATAAAAAATTAAACTATTTTTTCTCCTATGAGATTATGTCACCAAAATTATATGTAATTAGCTATATTTGTTTCATCTTATTTTATTTTAAGATTTCTTCCTTATTTTTTCCTCACTTTGCTTTTTGATTATGTAAAACAGTTATATGACTGAAATATCAAAATTATAGGTACAGTCACAGGAATTCCTTTCATCCCTGTTCCTTCCATTTTGTTCCTCCCTCTCTTTGAAAGTAATAAATACCTTTAGTATTTTTTTCTGAGTGTTCATTAGCTTTTTGAAAATATAATCATGGTTTATGTGTATGTTCTTGCTTTATCACCTTCTTTTTCAAAAGGCAGCATATATTCTGCTTTGTGTATTACCTTTTTCACTTAACAATACATTTTATGGATCAGTTTATATCATTATGTAGAGCCTTGCTTATATGGCTTTACAATAGCCTAGTACTTTTTTTGTGACTATAGAATGTTATTTTTTTTATTCAGTTCTTTATGGATGGACATTTTGATTGTTTCTAACATTGCTATTACAAAAAATGCCAGAGTAAACAACTTTGTTCATAAGCCACTTTGCAAGAGTATTGTTAGGATAGATTTTTAGAAGTGGGATGACTGTACTGAAAAATAGATGCATATGTAATTTCCCTAGATGTCACTATGTTCCTCTCCACAGGGGTTGTGCCATTTTGAATTTTCATCAATGATGTATGAAATATATTGTCACACTTGAGATTTTTGTCACTCTGATGATGAAAAATTATATTTTATTTTGACTTTCTCTCGTTATATGTAAAATTGAGTGTATTTTTTATATATCAAAGAAGGATTTACATTTACTTTTCTGTGACTAGTGTGTCCATTTTCCTTATGGTTTTTGGTCTTTATCTTTTAAATGTTTAGAAGCTGTTGTCTTAAGCTGAGAATATATTTTCAATGGTTGTGTATTGTCTTCTGACTTTGCTTATGGTTGTGTTTTGTTTCATTTTGGTTTTGTCATGAATAATTCTTTATAAAATAGTATAACTATAATTACCTTATTAATCGGTCCCATTTATTCACTTGCTGCATAGCATTGTAAAGCTGTATACTAGGAGACTGGAATACAATCATAAATATAATTACTATTACTATTGTCTGAAAGTTTGTGTACTCTCAAAACTCAATAGTTGAATTTTAACCCCCAAGGTGATGTTACTATGAAGTGACACCTTTTCAAGGGTGATAGGCCATGATGGCGGAACTCTCATGAATGGGATCGGTGACCTTGTAAAAGAGCCCCAGGGAGCTGGCTTGACAAGTCTACCAGCTTCAAAACTGTGAGAAATGCATTTCTGTTGTGTATAAGCTGCCCAGTTTATGGTATTTTGTTATAGCAGTCCAGATGGACTAAGACAAATATTACAGTGGATGAGATAGGCATTAAACAGATAATTTAAACATAGAACAAACAATTCAATATATGGATATATATGGGGAATACAGAAACACATCAGGGCTTATTTGATACCTTATCAGAGGTATAGCTCTTTTTTTATAATCCTAGACTCTAAAAATTAAGATATTGTTTCTATTTTGTCTTAATAAATAATTATGCAATTGATATCTGCAGGAGTTGGTTTGCTTATATTGAATTGCTATTTGTTTGTTTCACATATAGAGAAACAGGTAATATATTAGATTTACCCTTTTGCCAAACATAACTATATTAAAGCCAGAAAAAAAAATATATAAAGCAATGGTTTTCAGAAAAAGAGAAACAAGCAGTGAGGGTTAAAGATTGCTGAAGGAAGAAAGACAAACAAGGTGAATTTTATTATTGCATCAGTTTTCTGCCGGTAAAGAGTTTCTATCTATGCTATAGGGAAATGTCTCGCTGAGTGGAAGTGACAGATTTCAGAGTTTAGGGTGGGCAAGGCAGCTAGAATTTGCACAGCAAAATACTTTAGAGGAGAGAACTACAATGAGATGCTCATCCTATTTAATTTTTTTACAAAGTATTTAATTTATTAAATATGAAATGTCCAATTTCCTTAAGTAATAAGTTTGACAGTAGCTATCTCTGACATTTCACTTTGACACTTCTTGTTTTATTTTTATTGTGAAGGTACACTCTCTCACTTTCCAATGCATAGTTTGGCTTGTGATTATCTTTCAAATTATTTTAGAACAATTTTTGTGAAACCATGGACAAGTAAAAAATTCGTGGTATTTCATTCATGATATGACGTCCCTTGTGGAACCAATGCAGCACAGACAGCTTGAAATATCAGCTAAGTGTTGGGGAAGGATGTGGCTAGTGAACACACAATACATCAATGGTTTGAGTAGTTCTGTTTTGGTGATTTTAATCTTGAAAATGAGCCATGTGAGCAACCTGAGACCAAGGTGGATGCAGCTCATCATAATGATGAGCTGAAAGCTGTAGTAGAATTGAATCCATCTCAAAGTACATGTGAATTATCAGCAAGGTTTGACATTACTATTCTAAACAATATTGGACCATTTGAAACAAATAGGCAAGGTAAATAAGCTGCATAGATGGGTACCGCATGAATTAAATGTTTGTCAGCAGAGAAATCATCTCAAAGCTTGACTTTCTTTGCTATCACTACATAAAGGCGAACTTCTACACAGTATTGTTATGTGTGATGACAAATTATTTCTTTTGACAATCACAAGCATTCAGCACAATGGTTGGATATAGACGAAGTGCCAAAACACAGTCCAAAACTGAATATTCATTAAAAAAAAAAGCTAATGGAGTTTTGGTAGTCCAGCACTGGTAATATCCACTACAGCTTCATGAAACCTAGTCTATTGATTACAGCAGATGTGTACTGCAACCAAGTGGATGAAATGATGAGGATGCTTTTGATTAAGCAGTTGATATTGCTCAATAGAAACAAGCCAATCTTTTTGCAAGACAATGCTGGACCACATGTTGCACAAACAATGTTGTTCAAACTACCAGAGGTTGGACTTGGATACTTTCTGTCATCCACCATATTTACAAGACCTTGCACCAACTCACTACCCCTTCCTCCAGGCTTCAGACCACTTTGTGCAAGGAAAATTATTCAATTCTCAGCAAGCTGTGGAAGATGCCTTTGGCGATTTCATCACCACTGGCTCTCCAGGCTTCTTCACTGTTGGCATAAACAAACTCCCATTAAGATGGTGAAATTGTGTCGACAGTTTAGGTTCATGCTTTGATTAATTGTACTGCTTCTTGTTTGAGATATAATAAATATTTCATATTTTGCTTTCCCATATGGTTACTTCATAATTCTTATAAATAAGAATTAAATGCAGGTATGCTAGGAAAATTTGCACATTATCTTCACATTTCCAAACACTTTTTTCTACTCTATTTTTAGAATATAGTTTTTGAGAAGTCCAGCAAATGTATAATCTGTACAAGTATATGGATTTGATTATTAAACAGCTCAATTTATGTGGAAAAATATGTATTATTCTTAGGTTGATAATTTTAATAATCAGCACAAGATTTTTTGCTGTGGATGTAATTTCCATTTCTAAAAATAGAAAAAACAATATTGTGAGAAAAAATGGCTGATAAATCAAGAAAAATGGTGAATATTAAAGACACAGGGAATTGTAGGCACCAAATGCTGTATCTGGTTTTAATTTTCTATTGTTTAATTTTGTATTTCTTAATTTTGGGGAAATTTTGAAACTACATTTAAGGAAGGAAAAGGAAAACCAACTGTTTTTCTCTCTCATTACCTTACTCTCAATATTCACATCACAACTCCAATTTTCTTCTGACACCTTATGTGTGGAGGGTCTTCCCAACAAGAAATTCAGTTCTCCGGTTCTCAGCAGACACCCACGAGGTGTCCTATAGTTTAACTCAATTCTCACACTATGTGCCTGGAAACAGTATCAGAGCCCACAGTTTAAGGGTTCAGTTCCACAAGACAGCTGCCACTTCAGATGCCAATCACAAGTCCAGCTTAATGACCAACCTGTTATAAATCACAGGTTTCCACAATCCCTTCCTTAGGTTCATTTTTTACAGTGGCTCACAGACCACAGGAAGTTTACTTACTTGAGTACTAGTTTATTATAAAGGATATAACTCAGGAACAGGCAGATGGAAGAGATGCATAGGGCAAAGAGTTTCCATGCCCTCTCTGGGTGTGCCACCCTCCATGTATTCACCAACCCAGAAGCTCTGAGACCTCTGTACTACATGATTTTTATGGAAGATATATCACACAGGCATGATCAATTATTTCTTCAATTTTCAGCCCGTCTCCCCTTCATGGAGGACAGAGGATAGAACTGAAAGTTCCAACATCTTAATCATAGGTCATAATCATGAGTTGATTTTTTTGTGTGACAAGAAGTACACCAACAATGGCCTCATTAGAACAAATGACACTCTTATCTCCCAGGAAATTCTAAGGGATGTAGGAGCTCTATGTCAGGTACTAGGATCAAAGATCAATTATTAGAATAAAAGATGTTCCTAGTACTCCTATCACTTAGGAAATTTTAAGAGTTTTAGGAGCTCTGTGTCAAAATACTGGGGCATATATATACATATGTATTTGTCTATCTATCTATATGGATATCTGTATGAGCAAACACTTATATGATTCTCAGTTATGTTGTTTTCTGTGAAATAAATATATACTATATATAAGTAATATATAATATATAAATTGTATATGTAAATATATATAAATAATATGTGTTATTTCACAGAAAACAATATAACTGAGAATCATATAAGTCTATGTTTGCTCACATAGCACTATAACTCTAAGAAGAACCCTTTCCCACTCAAAGGTATTTTCATTGTTTATATAATACAACCTAGTTCAATTTACTGGCTAAAAATATCCTTGTATTCAGACAGAATATACAAATTCAAACTCAATGCTGTGAAATATCACCACAAGGCACTAAAGTCTTAGTGACAGAGAGATTCTTAGTTAAAAAAATAAAAATAAAAACACAGGGTTCACTCTCCCATAAGAGTGTTGCCTCTGGGAAAGTCATGACAACAGAGTACATTTCTGAGTTTGAGCAATTGAAAGCAGGTAGAGAAAGAGGAACATCACAAACCCAGATTTCCAGTCCAAGCCTTGTCATTTCTTTTCCAAATTCAGCATCTATTCATTTGTAGTTATGGGCTGTGGGTACATTTGATCTTTTTGTCTATTGTTCTTTCATAGATTTAATCCATTGCCTCTCTGTATATATTTCCACATTTATTTATAGTAAATATACCATATAGTGTGGACTGGGAAACATTTGGAAACCGGTACTCTACTTTCCTTCTTCATATAGGAGCCAGATATTTTAGGTAGGATTAATTTTCTGATATAAGAGATATTGGATTGAAATCTGAGTTAGAATCATCTCAAGCAGATGATTGTTGAAACACTTCTTTCTACTTCATTGTTTCATATTCTCTTATTTGCTTCTTCCTTCTCATTCAGTGCTATTATCACTGGCATCATTTTCAGGTGTGTTATATATAGCTATCCAATAATTCTTAAATGCCCTTATGCTTTAATCTCTGCTATTTTTCCATGAAATATGTGAGAAGGTTTCTTCAGATTGTGTGTATCAAAAAAATAATAATTGGAATATATGAGTAAATTTGGCTTTTCCTATATGAAAATAAAAATAGCAAAATGTGGTATAAAAGGAAGTATTATATTTTCTTTTTTTTTCCTTAATAGCAGCTGTATTAGGACATTTTAAAAAGACAGGCATTAACTCCAGTCAAAGGAAAGTAAGTTACAGTTAATGAGACTGAATTCTATTCCGTAGAGAATCTGGTTTATAGCAGTATTCACTGGCACTGAAAAGGAAAGTGGATGAAAGCACTAAAGGGGAGATGAAAGACAAGGAAGTGTGATTTCAGGATCATCTCGACAGTTATAACGTGGTAGAAGAACCTGGCACTTAAATTCTTCAAACCCCCAATTTTAAGAGAACTCATCTAAACTTTCCCTTTATTTAAACCCGCCCCTGTCTTCAGTCCTTAACTGCTGTCTTGGATCTTGAGCTTCTTCAATGCTAATCTTAAAATTCTCAGAATTGCAGATAAGAGAATTAAAAAAAAGGTCAGAGCTTCAATCAGGATGAAATTTCTGGAACAAGAATCAAATTTATCACTAGGAGCAGGAGCATGACTTTCAATGCAAATTAGTTCAGACACTGTTATGCTCTGAATAGTCTCTTGTGTATATCTGTCTAGACCAGGAAGCCTAGAGTATCACACTCTAATTCTGTAGCTGCTGGCAGCATGTGCCTATTTAAATTTAAATTTACATTAATTACATTTAAATAAAATTATAAATTTAGTTTCTCAGTTGCACTAGTTATATGTTAGCTGGTGCTAGTAATCACCACATTGAAGAATGTGGACTGTAGGATATTTCCACCATTGCAGAAATTTCTACTGGACAATGCAGCTTAAAATCCCATGGTTTTTAAAGTAGAAATAACAGAAGCTGGTTCTAGCAATGGCAAGGGAAATTGTCTTTCAGATTTCTCAAATGATAAATCTGAGTGAATTTCACCTAAAGCAACTTCTAATAAAAGACAGTAGTAAGCATAATTATGTAAAGCACCAGCATGAGCTAGACTACACAGGAATGATTCTGACTTTCATAACATACTGACAGACTGTTTGGCAAAGTTACTTTATCATTCTCTATCACAGTTTTCTCATGAAAAAATTGAAATAGTAATAGTAGCTACATCATAGGTCTGTTTGAAGTTTTTTGTTAATACTTTATTGAAGTATGATTGACATGCAAATAGCTATAAATATTTCATATACACAATGTGATGAGTTTGGAGATAAAATATACACCTGTGAAACTGTCACCACCATCTATTCCATAAATCCATCCATCACTTGAAAAAGTTTTTTCCTGGCCTAGTTATTTACTCATTTATTGATTTAATTATTATTATCACATGCATATGATAAGCACACTTATTATAAGATTACCTCTTAGCAAGTTTTTAAGTACAGAATACAATATTATGAACTATAGGTATTATGCCTTACAGGAGATCTCCAGGACTTATTCATCTTGTATAGATGAAACTTGGTACCCTTTGACTGATATCTCCCTGTTCCACCCTCACCTTAGTCCCTTGTAACCACCAATCTATTCTCTGCTTCTATGAGTTTGACTAATTCATATACCTTATATAAATGGTGTTCATCTTTCTGTAGCTGGTTTATTTACTTAATATAATGTCCTTCAGGTTCATCCATGTTGTTGCAAATGACAGTATTTCCTCATTTTTAAAGCTGAATAATATTCCATTGTATTTGTATACCACATTTTCTTTATATATTCATCTGTTGATAAACATTTACATTGCATCCATGCCTCATATACTGTGAATGATGCTGTAATGAACACAAGAGTATAGATATTTCTTTGTAATATCAATTTCATTTTCTTTGACCATTTTCCTGGAAATGGAGTTGCTGGAGCATATGGTAGTTCTATTTTTAATGTTTTTGAGGAAACTTCATACTGTTTTCCTTAATAGCTGTACTGATGTAAGTTTTTACCAACAGTGTGCAAAGGCTCTCTTTTCTCCATATATTCATCATGATTGTTATTTTTGGAGAGACTTTTTGCATTTTTAATAGCTATCCTAGCAAGTTTGAAGTGATATTTCATTGTGGTTTTAATTTGCATTTCCCTTATGATTAGTTATGTTGAAAACTCTTCATATACCTATTGACCATTTGTATGTGTTCTTTGGAGAAATGTTTATTCAGCTCTTAATTGGGTTGTTTGTTTTATTGATGTTTAGTTGTAGGAGTTCCTTAAACATTTTGAATATAAGTCATTCATCAGATATATGGTGTACAAATATTTACTTCCATTTGTAGGTTGCCTTTTCTTTTTGTTGATTATTTCCTTGCCAGTGTATAAGCTTTTAAGCTTGATGTAATCCCACTTGCCTATTTTTGTTTTTGTTGCCTGTGCTTTTGTGTCTTATCCAAGAAATAAATCATGCCAAGATCAATGTCAAGAAAATTTTTTCACTATTTTTTTTCAGGATATTTTTCCTTAGGTTTTTGTTGATATTTTGTGATAATGGTCCAATTTCATTCTTTTGGCTGTGAAAATTTTAGTTTCCCAACAGCATTTATTGGATAGATGATCTTCTCCCTATTGTGTGGTTAGCACTCTTGGTGAAGATCAGTAGGCCTTATATGCATGGATTTACTTTTGGGCTCTCTATTGTTTTCCATTGATCTATATGTTGTTTGAGTTTAAATATATATGTAGAATACTTTTTGGAATATATAAATCTTTCAAAAATTATTAACCACAATTAATTTCATTATTCTTCTGTAGTTGCCATATATGTTAAATAAGAATAATGACAATAATTTCTACTTCTTAAGCCAAGAGCTTCTCTAATGCAAATGATCCTCCTAAACCCTAAATATAGTATTATTCCTAAGGAAAAAATAGAAAACAAGAACAAATTTTACCAATTAAATGTATAGAACAATGTACATATTAGACAAGTGCTCTACATAGAAATTTGAAAAATTACAATACCTGTGAAAAGCATAAAGTATAATTGCTATGTCCTATTTAATTTATTAATTATATAAAAGTTTTTCAAAAGAGAAAGTCTAGGAAAATCTCCAAGCTTCTATTCCACCCACAGTATATTCATCTAGGAAGTCACAGAGAGAAGGGAGTACAACAGTGTACATTTTCATATATTCATAGTGATTTGTTTTCACAATCAATATTTTAATTAAAATGTTTTGATTTGATTTTCAAATATAAGGAAAAAATAGTCAAGACATTTATTTCAAGGACTTATTGAAAAAAATATAATTCTCTTAGTCTTTGAAGTATTTAAGAGAGCTATTGAAAGTCTAGGAGTGAAGCACCAGGAGTTATTCTCATGTCTCTTAGCTGTTCATTAGTTTGATATATTTCCTTCAGACACCATTACTGACAGGCTGCCGATCGATTACAGCACATAGCTTGGGCTCATTAGATGGCTCTAATTATTTTGGATAGATATTGAGACTTTTATTTTCAGAAAGCAAATGCTAGAAAGAATTTAATCTCTACATTGTATTTTGAACACCAAAGATGATTGTATTTGTACTGACATCAATAGTAGGTATTTAAAGTAATAGTTGGAAAGTCATGCTTGATATAAATACATCTAAAAAGTGTCCTGACGATTATCCTGAAAGAAGAAACTAATGTTTCTGTTATATCTCTTATTTAATCTTTATTAATATAAAGAACAATAAAACTGATTTAACTGTGTTAAAAATAAGAAATTCATAACTCTAGTTAATGATCAAAAAGGAATAAATAATATAGTTAAAAACAAGACAGGATTCTACTATTTTGATATCAAATTCTTGTTTTCTACACACTCATGGAGTTCTTTCAGAATAACATTATTTTTAACAAAGAAAAATAATCTTGTTTTTTCCTTTTGATTCCTGAGAAGGAAAACCAGTGCCTAAACATTACTATTTCTATATGGAATGGTAAAGACATAGCATGGCCATGACATAGCATGGCTCCCGTTTTCTCATTCTAAAAGCCACATATGTGCCATATAGTCACATCATTTTCTAGTGTTTAGTATGCTAATAAATGCAATTCAGCATATTGTCTTAGACTAGTGCTTCCTGAGATGTAATATATGTGGCAAAATAAGTGAAAAGATTGAAAAAAATGCACTGCCAAAAAGATATAATATGAATACTATCTTCACCAATGAATAAAGCACTTTTTTGGAAAATTATAATTTTTATACATTATTAACTCTAAAAATATTCCATCACAGAAATTTTAATATGCCACTGAGGTCATTCATTTGGTTCAATTTCCCATAGTGTAAAAAAGACATCTACATCCCTAGGGTAGAGAAAATATTAGAAAGGTACTGAGATCATTCATTTGCCAGTGTTCTAGAGGCTATGGAGAGAGCCATTAACTCTTTAAGAAAGAGAGATGACCAATAAATTTTCATTATAGTACTTTTGCATTTATTAGGCTCACTTTACAGATGTAGAAATAAAACCAAAAGGCAAAAATAAATAACTGGCTCAATTTCTCATAGCTCATAGGTGCAGAGACTTTATTTTCAACCACTACAATATAGTGACATTTTAGGGAACACGAATATTTAAGGGAAAACAGGGAGAACTATAATCCCCAAATTCATCTGTGTAAGGGACACTAAAAAGAGGCAAAAGGGCAAATAAATTAAAGAAAGTAGCTATCAAAAATTACAGATAGAAAATACCATTTTTAATTATTCTAGAAGGGATTTTTGTATTTAACAATTAAAGACATTATAAAACTTCAACATACAGCAGAAATATCCTCCTAGTGGAAAAGTAGTTTTCAAGACTAAGGAGAGAGAGGAAGGGGCTGAAGTGATCATGCCCAGTTGAATTTTTCTAAACATCCAGAAGAGAAATTAGTGAGTAGTTGAAAAGAGAACAGGAGTGCAGTGCCAATGTGCATCCCTCCCACCCTGAAGGAATCATCAGGAGTGGGTGATGAGTCTAATATATGCCTCCTTGAGCTCCAATCTTCTTGCCTAGTAAACCAGATGACTAACCTAGACACTTTCTTTTTTTACAGCTTGACATTTCTGTGTCCTAGAGATTTTCCTCTGCTACCTATATGGCAATGAACACTTAATATTTATCGTTTTTATTGTGATATACCATTGTTAATTTTGAAACCTAGTTGTACTTTTTAAATGCCACTTATCTATGCCACCACCTACTATTGATATGCTGTATATTAAAGGATTGTAAATTTATTTGTGCATTTGCTGAAACACATTTCACATTTTCTTTCTGTGTCCCACACTAATATTTCCTAAAGAGATTTTTTTTTTAATTTTTTTATTTCATCATATTATGGGGGTACAGATGTTGTTAAGGTTACATATATTGCCCTTGCCTCCCCTCTCTGCTCGAGTCAGAGCTTCAAGCATGTCCATCCTCCAGGTGGTGCGCATCACACTCATTATGTAAGTATATACCCATCCCTCCTCCCCCCTCCCACCTGCCCAACACCCAATAAATGAGTTTTTTTTTTTTTTTTTGACATTTTGGTTACATTTTATATCTTTGCCTCTCCCTAAGAAGGGTTAGAGGTATGCCCTTCCCCTCCACAATGCTCACCACATCCTTAAGATGTGGGTCTACCCCCCTACCCTCGAATCCCTGGTGAATACTATCACCATTTGAGTACCATAGTTTTAATCAGTTGGTACCAATTTGATGGCGAGTGCATGTGGAGCCCATTTTCCTGATCTTGTGTCGCCTCACTTTGGATAATGGGCTTAAGGTTAATCCAGGATAGTATAAGCAGTGCTAGCTCACTGTCATTTCTTAGAATTTAGTAATATTCCATTGTGAGCATATACCACATTTAAGTTATCCACTCATGAATTGACGGGCACTTGGGTTGTTTCCATGACCTTGCAATAGTGAATTGTGCTGCCATAAACATACGGCTGCAGATGTCTTTATAATAGAATGTCTTATGCTCTTTTGGGTAGATGCCTAATAATGCTATTGCTGGGTCAGATGGTATTTCTATTTTTAGCTGTTTGAGGTATCTCCAAATTCTTTTCCACAAAGGTTGCACT
>CAUYPO010096975.1:0-20345 GCA_963574435.1 Cheirogaleus major
CCCGCTCCTCAGGAGGAGGAGAGGAAGGTCTGGGGAGGAGAGGAGCCAGGAGGGGGTTCCAGGCAGGGCAAGGGGCCTGGGTAAGGAGAAAGAGGCAAGGCGGGAAGCGGTGGCCGCTGGTGGCCCCGGCTCCAGGCAGGAAGCAGGGAAGCAGCCGGGCCCACCTGTGCGGTGGGGGCAGTGCTGGGTGCAGGTGCAAGCAGGAGGCTGGGAGGGCTGCCAGCTACGTGGCCCCTTGTCCCCCCGACTGGGCGCAGCTTGCAGGGTGGTCTGCTGTCCTGCTGGGCATGTGTTGTCCTGACTCCGGACAGCCCTAGAGGCGGCCGGGAGGAGCGGCTGGGAGCTCCCCTTAGCCCACCCACCCGTACAGCTGACGCTGTCACCCACGGGGACTCCGTACACTGCCTGAGCTCGTGCCCCGGAGCGCCACAGGCAGGATGGCAGCGATGGGGGATCCCCGTTGCCATAGCACACATATGGGCACAGGTCTGTCACCCACCTGCGCGCCACTCCCACATCCATGCCCACTCAGGCCGGTGCGTACACCCACCCACGCACACCTACACACATGCCCAAACACACACCTGGCACAAGGTCACACACGCCTGTACATACACACCTGTACACGCTCTCCCACAGACCTACGCACACGCACACACCTGGGCAATGCCCCACACACTTATATACATGGCCCGACACACCTGGGCAATGCCTCCACACCTGTATACACGACCCTACACACCTGGGCAGTGCCCCACTCACCTGTAGGCACGTCCCCACACACACCTGGGCATGCTCCCTACACACCTGGACAGTGCCACACGCACCTGGGCACACCAGCACTCCTCGAGCCACGCTCACAGGCACAGGGGGACGCCCAGCCACACCCGAGAAGCCCTGGGGGCCCCGGAGCAGGCGCGGCCGGGGACCCCGAGTGGGGGCGGCGGGCCACGCACCGTGAGGCGCCGCGCGGCGTCCACCTCGATCATGCCCCGCAGCAGGCTCTGGCAGTCGGGCGGGATGAAGTGCGGCATGTGGAACACGCCCCGCTTGACCTTCTCCAGCAGCTGCCGCAGGTTGTCGTCGTCGAAGGGCAGCGCCCCCTGCGGGCGGCGGGGGTCAGAGGGCGCGGGCGGGGGCTGGATGAGGGCGGGGCAACCGGAGGGCAGGGGCGGGTCGCGGCCAGGTGCGACGGGCCGGGGGCTGGGCCAGGTGAGACCAGGTGGGGCGGGAGCGGGGCCTGGCCAGGTGGGGCCGGGTGGGGCGGGGAGGGGCCGAGACGGCGGGCCGAGGGCTGGGCCTGGCCAGGTGGGGCGGGGCGGGCCCGAGGGCGGGGCTGGGGCGGCGGGCTCACCACCAGCAAGGCGAACAAGATCACGCCGCAGCTCCACACGTCCGCCTTGCGGCCGTCGTACTTCTCCCCCTGCAGACGGCAGTGTCCGGGCGTTGGCGCGCGCAGGGCTCGGGGTCCCGGGGCCCGGCAGAGGGTCTGGGGGAAGTCGGCCCAGGTACGGGCGGCCCACCCAGGGCCGGAGGGGGCCGGGGTCTCGCCCAGCGGGCCGGCCTGCGGGCCCAGGGCTGTCTGCGGCTACTCACCCGGATCACCTCCGGGCAGGCGTAGTGTGGGGACCTGAAGGCAAAGGCAGCGGGTCGGGGACAGGCTGGGGACCCGCTCCCGGCCCTTGCCGCTGCACATGGGCCCAGACCCCCCACAGTCCTGTGGGGAGACCATGCCAGGGAGACTATCGAGGCCAGGCCCCACGGCCACAAGTGAACACCAGGAGCCCCGTCGGTCCCATCCTTAACCCAGGAAGGCAGGGAGCCCTGGGGTGGGGCAGGCTTCCAGGGCAGGGCAGTCTGTCTGCCCCCACCTCACTGCACCTGGCCCAGGGGTCCGCATCCCTGCCTGGGGGTCAGCCCACAGGCCCAGGGGTCCTCCCAGGGGTCCTCCTCCCACACCCAGGGGTTCCCCCAGGGGTCCTCCTCCCACACCCAGGGGTCCCTCCAGGGGTCCTCCTCCCACAGCCAGGGGTCCGCCCCAGCTGTCCAGGCCCTGCAGAGCCAGCGGCCCGGAGGGGCCACTCACCCGCAGCTGGTCTCCAGCAGGCTGTCGCCCACCTGCAGCGACGCCATGCCGAAGTCCGCAATCCGGATGTTGTTCTTCTCATCCAGCAGCAGGTTTTCGGGCTTCAGATCCCTGTGGCTGGGGAGGAAGGCTGGCCGGCTGACTTCCCGGGTGCCTTGGGCCAGGCAGACCCCTGCCCAGGGCCGTGCCCCTCCCCAAACTCCAACTCACACAGCCGGCCAATGGCACCCCAGCCTGGTGATGTCATAGGCAGCCAGCCGGTGCCTGCCTGGCCTCCGGACCTGGTCCTCGGGCCAGTTTCCTGGTTGCCCCCGGCCACCCACAGGGGCACCTGCTCTGGCGGAGGATAACCCCACATGCCTGGCCGGACCCCTGTAAATGCCAAGGAGCACCCCACAGCCCTTGGGTGGGCACCTGGCAGAACCTTCCCGAGGCCCCTGGAGGGTTGGCAAAGGACGCACTGCCCACCCCAGGGGACAGGCACTGACGGGGCACCCAGGGCCGGGCTCGCACCATATGGAGTGGCTGTGGCAGAAGTCCAGCGCCGAGATGATCTGCCGGAAGAACTTGCGAGCCTCTTTGGGGGTCAGCCTTCCCTTCTTCACCAGGTAGTCAAAGAGCTCCCCGCCGGAAACGTGTTCTAGCACCAGGTATCTGCGGGAGACAGGCAGGCATCACCATGTCCAGCTGTGTGGCAGCCTCCTGCTGGCCTGCCCAGCCTCCACCCTGCCGCGGGGCCCGGAGGAGCCCTGGGCACTGGAGCCTTAGAACAGGGTGGACCTCAAACGGCCGGGGCTCCTGGGTGGACCCCAAACGGGCATCTCGGAAGATAGGTGTTTGCAGAGGCCCTTTGGGGAGGCTGGGCTGTCCCCCAGCAGGACTGGACTAGGGCAGGTCAGTGGCTGGGGACAGCCATGGCTCTCCGGCTGAGCATGGCCGGTGCCCTGGGGCCAAGGGTGGGCATCGTCCTGGCAGCCTCGGGACGCGCCCTGGTCTGGAAAGCAAGACCACCTCTCACACCTTCTGGGCCCTGCATCAAGGCCCGAGGTCCACAGGGCTGCTGTGCAGGGGGCCAAGGCGCGAGGCGGGGTGTAGTGTGGCAGGGGCGCTGGGGTCAGGGAGAGGAGGTGTCTGTTTCTGGCGGGGGTGACGGGGTGTCCGGTGGTGCCTCCCCACAGTGCCCTGCGCTCCCCTGCACTGCCCGTGAGCAGCAGTCTGGGGGGCAGCCTCCCTGCCCTGGGGTCTGGCCAGGTGGGGTCTGGCCAGGTGGGGGCCTGAGGGGCCAGTCCGAGGGGAGGGCGTGCAGGACCAGGGTGTGGGGCCTTGACACTTGGGGTAGCTGTGGGAGCAGAGAGGGGCCCCTGGGTGGGATTCCGGGCAGGAAGGGCCCAAGGCTCAGTGCAGCCCAGATGGCGCCTTGCTGGGTCTGTGCCCGCGGCAGGGGCAAGGCTGCCAAGACGTGGGGGCACTGGGCCGGCACCGGGTCCATCCGGCCCTGGCTCCTTCCTGATCCATCCCAGGCCTTTGCTGGCTGAGCCCACGTGCCTGCACCCCAGCCCTGCCCTCCACGTTGCAGTCACTGTGTGCTGTCCCCACATGTCACACAGTAGCGAGGAAGTGACTGGTCCCGCACTGCTGTGTGGACGGTGCCTGTCCCGGCCCCTGTACCTGCCCCAAACTCCCAGGACAGCACCAGGACACAGTGAGGTGTCCCGCTGGGTCGCGGAGCCCGGGAGCAGAGGAGGTGCGGGTGCTGACCCTGCCCTGACCTGCTGCCACGACCCCACCCCCGTCCCCCAGGCCCACAGTGACGAGGACGGTGGCCTGCCCATACCCGGGCTGCCCCACATCCCTCGTGTTCCTCGAACGCTGCGTGCCGGGAGCTGGCCCTTGTTGCTGCGCTGGCCCCACAGAAGTGGGGAAACTGAGGCCCAGGAGGCCGAGCTGTTTGCGGGGACAGCTGGGGGTTGAGCCTGGCTGGGTCCCCATCCCCAGGCAGACCCCCGGGCAGAGGATCCAGGGCAGGCAGCAGCCCCTGCACTGCCCCTCCTGGGGCCCCACATCGGCGGGCCCTGCCTGGCAGGTGACTGTTGCAGCCACTCACGAGAGCTGCTGGGGCCCCCACCCAGGCACGGGCAGGTGGGGGCGCAGGGCCCAGACTGGCGTGGGGCACAGTGGGGGGGGGAGGGCCGATGCTCCTGCCCCTTGACCCCAGGCCCCCAGCCCTAGGAAGCCTGTCCCCTTGCGGGCGTCCAGCTGGTGGCTCTGCGAGCTCCCACAGAGCTACCCAAGGGTCTGGTCCAGGAGCGGGGACCCCCCCCACGGCCCGGGCTGAGACCGCCACCTTTCGGTGGCACCGTAGACGCGCTCCCCGACCCTGCCAGTGGGGCCGCGGCCCCCCCAACCCACACTGCGGCCCGGACTGAGACCCCTGGCTCTCGGTGGCACCGCAGACACACTCCCCAACCCTGCCAGTGGGGCTGTGGACCCCCGCCCGCCGCGGCCCTGCCTCCCCGGCTCTCCAGGCCCAGCAATACCTACAAATATTTTTTGTTTTCATAAACGTCGTGTAGCTTCAGAACGTGCGGGTGCTCTATGAGCTTCAGGATGGCGATCTCGCGCTCCACCTGAGAGAGACCAGAGCGCGTCACCCACGGGCGGGGGCTGTGTGTGGGGCCGCTGGGCAGGCAGAGGTGCGAGGGCCTGGGGGGGCGGGCAGTAGGTCAACTGACACCAGCCCTGGCTGAGGCCCACCCCACCGGCTGGGCAGACAGCACCCTGGGTGCCGGAGGGCCGTCCTCACTGGGCCATGGCTGCAGGGGTGCAGCCCCGAGACTGGGGAGAGCCGGTCTCCAGGCCTCCAGCCAGAGGGCCGGTGGCTGTCCTGGGCCCACGGGGCTGTCCCTGCTCCGGCTGCCTGGGAGCCTGGGCTCAGTCCCTCCGGAAGCCCTGGAGAAGGGGTCTGGGCAGACCCCTGAGGAGGGGCGGACATACTCGTGGGGCTCCGTGGGCAGGCTGCCCCCCCCCTCACAGGCCTCCGTCTGGCACTGCCCCCCAGGGAGAGGCAGAGGGGCCCAGAGGACGCACGGTCCTGCTTTTGAGCCGGGCGCAGGGCAGATGATCAGCCGTGGCACCCGCACCCGGGGCAGGGCCCCCTTTCCGCACTGTTCCATGGGCCGTGCGGAGCCCGGCTCCTCCTCAGGGCGGGGTCAGAACCTGCCTCTCCCTGGGTCCCCATTCGTCTGTCTGACCTACCACTGCCCCGTGGCCCCCGTGGCTCCACGTGGCTGGGGTCCGTAAAGACCTAACTGGCTCTCCCTCCCGCCCACCTAGGCAGCCCCAGCCCTGCGCTTGGGGGAGAAGGAATGAGCCACAGAGAAGGTCCAGGGCCTCAGCCACAGCCTCCGTTGACGGGGTCCCCAGCATGCCACCCACCCGCCGGGTCCCAGCCGACCCAGGCCTGAGCGTGGCCAGGAAGCTGAGGGTCCGGGAGCTGGACGCTACCCCTCGTAAGGGTCAGGCTGCCCTGGGAACCCCCCCACCCCCGCTGACAGGTTGGGTGGCCCTCAGCTGCCTGCACTATACAAGGACTGCCCTGTCCTCAATGGTGACCACATCCCGTGAGGCCAGCTGAGGCCAGGCCCCCAGCGGAGGAGGAGGGCAGGGTCCCTGCCTGGCCTTGATGGGAAGGGCCTCCTCTCCATTCTAACTGGGGAAACTGGCTGTGGGCCTCTCCCTTGCCCCGTCCCCAGCCAGGGCCGCTGCTTCGTGGAGGCAGGAAAGACGCAGGCAGGGCGGGGTGAGAGGCAGGGCCCCCCGCCCCCACAGAGCCCACGTGACGGGGTGGCAGGTCCCCCCCAGCTGGCCGGGCCGGGGTCTCACCTTCATCAGCACAGACTCGCTGAGCTTCTCGCGGTTGACGATCTTGATGGCGACCTTCTGGCACGTGACGCAGTGGATCCCGAGCTTCACCAGGCCTGCGGGAGAGAGGCCGGGCTCAGACCCGTCCCGGCTGCAGCAGCGCCCGTCCTGCACAGTGTCCCTGCTGGGGGCTCCGCCTCCTCGGCTGGCCAGCAGGGCCCCCAGCCCTTGGTCGCTGTCTGGGGCAGCTCAGGGCCACCTGCCCCGCCACGTCCTCCTCCCACGAACCTCCTTTGGCCTCCTCGAGACCCTCCCCAGGCCTTCAGTACCCCCAGCGGGGGAGCCAGGGCCAGCCCCTGCCTCACGCCTGCCCTGTGCTAGGAGGCCGTCCCCACAGGGCCACCCGAGACCCCCACCTGCAGAGATGTCCCTGCCTTCCGTGTGCCACGGCCGGGCACCCGCCTTCCCTCCCTCGTGGACCTCAGGCCACCACAGCCCGGCCGCTGCCGCTGAAGCCCCACTGGCCTGAGCTGTGGCCTTGCTCGGCACCGGGCACCCGCCGGAGCCTCCCGCTGCCCCCTCTGGGGTCCTCCCCACCGTGCGGGTCCCAAGTGAGTGGGGGCCGCGCTGTCACGGCCTCTGCCCACGCGGGTCACACACACAGAGCCCGACCGGGAGTTCCGCTCGGCCGCGACGGACGTGGGTCCTTCCAGGGCACATCTGTGACGATGGGGCGGGTGGCCACACCAGCTCCGTGGGCTCCCGGGAGCCACGTCCAGCTGCAGAAGGTTTCCGTGGCTCTGGACAAAACCTCACTGCCGCCACCTAACGGTGACGCTGAGCACCTTCCCGCGATGCCCACGGCGCGGTCTGCTCTTCGCTTGTTCCCTCCGCACACTTTCACGCTGGCGTGCGCACCTGCGTGTGCGACCTCCGGAAGCTGGCAAGAGCCCTTTGGTTGCACGGGAGCTAATCCTCCGTCACGCGTGTCTGCATCGCAATCCCCGCCCCGTCGCCGGCTGTCAGCTCTATTCCGCCTCTTGTGTTGTTTCGTTCACTGAGGGCCCCTGCATCTCTCGCCCCAGGTCCCGCCAACCGTCCCAGGGCTGGGCTCCTCCCCTCCCGCCCCAGGCAGGGGCCCAGGACGCTGCGTGGAAGACAAAGGCCCCACGAAGATGCCCAGGGACGGGGAGGCCGGGCCGCAGCGGGGTCTGCTTGCGAGGAAGGGCCGCGGGGGCCTCTCTCCAGCGGCCTCTGATCCAGCTGGGGGGGTGGGGGACGAGGGCCTGCAGGGCCTTGATTCCCGCTAACACAGAGCACGCGAGAGGGGCAGGGAGGCGGTGGAGAGGGTGTCCCCCCTCCCTCCGTAACTCAGGGCCGGGCAGGCGGTGCCCACAGTGCAGAGACACCACCACTTCCAGGACACGTTGCGGCCCCAGCCCAGGGCTGGCATCGACCCTGCACCTCCTCCCCAGGGGGGTAGGCACCTGGCCACGCCAGGAGGCCCCTCCCCAGACAAGAGGCCGCCTGCACCCCAGGTCAGGAGGCGCCTGACGGCAGGATTCAGCCCACACACGAGGCAAACAGCAGCAGCACCCCCCATACAGCGAGGCTGGAAGGCCGCGGACACACGCAAAGGCAGCATGACCCGGGACGAAAGCCTCGCCCCAAGGGGAATGAGTCCCTCAAACCCGCAAGGCAAACTCCCGGGATGGCGCAGCAGAGATGGCGGCCGGTTACAAACCACGGCCCAGACGGCCCCCAGGAGGGGTCCCAAGACCCCAAAGGACAAAGAGCTGGCCCTCTGCCCCCAGGACGTCACTAGGGCAAGGCTGGAAGGCGGGGAGACAGCACCTGAGGGCAGGTGGGCGCTGACTCATTACGGCAGCACAGCAGATGAGCACCGAGCCACCCTGAGCGTGACGGCACAGCCCAACGAGAAATGCTCAGTGGCTGCCACGGCGGGAGGGTGCTGGCCACAGAGCAGTAGGAACCCGTGCAGGAACGGAGCATGTGCACACACACACGTGCACACATGTCCAGTGCACACACAGTCCAGTGCACACGCAAACACGTCCAGTGTATACGCACACACACAATCCAGAGCACACAAATACACGTCTAGTGCACACACACGTGCACATACATCCAGTGTGCACACATACATAAACACGCGCACTCGTCCAGTGTGCACAAGTACGTAAACATGCACACACGTCCAGTGTGCACAAGTACGTAAACACGCACACACGTCCAGTGTGCACACATACATAAACACGCACACACGTCCAGTGTGCACACGTACATAAACACACACATGTTCAGCGCACACGTGTCCAGTGCACCCACATGTATGCACACCCAGCACACAAAAACACACGCATGTACACAAACACGCCTGGCCCACACATGTTCAGTACACACACGCACATGCACACCTCTCAGCGAAAGGAGCCAGGCATTCCCGTGGAACGATGTGGTCCTCCTTCCAGAAAAGGAAAGGAAGTGGGTATCAAAGCCAGAGGGAAGCCAGGCATGGTGGTGCCTGTAGTCCCAGCTACTCGGGAGGCCAAGGCAGGAGGATCACTGGAGCCCAGGAGTTGGAGGCTGCAGTGAGCTACGGGGACAGCCCTGCGCTCCAGCCAGGTGACAGAGCGAGACTCTGTCTCAAAAAAAAAAAAAAAACAGGCTAGTGGGAGTTCGAAGGCGGCCCTGGGCCAACTTTCCAGAAGCTGAATAGCAAAACAACGGTGCTGCTCCCCGGTGACCGCCAAAGCTGCCGGGCATGGCCGGCGCCAGGTGCGATTCTGAGTGGGGCCTGTCTCACCCCCACCTCACAGACGAGACAGCTGGGGTCACGCCACCCAGCGGCACACACTTCTCAGACGCTGGCAGACAACAGCCGGGAACACGGGGTACGGAGAGCCCAGCGCCCTCCCGGAGGAGGCTCAGCGACGGAAACACGGCCTTGGGCTGGGGCTGGGGCCTCGGGGGCAGCCGGCCTCCCGCTCCGGCTGTGCTCAAGCGAAGGAGCCTCGCTGGGGCTCCAGGAAGGGCTGCAGGGAGAGCCCTGCCCACCCCACCCCCCGTCTCCATCTTCCTTCACTTGTAGCTCCTCTCTCTGCCCAGAAAGTCCTTGCCCTGAAGACTCCTACACACCCCTCAATGCCCAGTGTAGAGGGGTCCCTCCTTGACTAGGCTTCCCTGACGCCCCAGGCTGTGGCACAGCCCTTTCTGACCTGGTTTCCCCAGACCTGGGTCCGGTGGGGCTGACTGTCTGGGTGCTGAGCATCCCCGTCACACCCTGAGGGCAGGCAAGGGGGGCGTGTACGGCCGAGGCTGTAGCCTCCAGGATGGAGGCCACGACCCCTCTCAATCCCCAGCCCTCCAGCTTTCGGGGGCTCATTTTCCAATCGAGACTCTGTCTCTAATTACTGTCTTTACAGGCAGCACAGGCTCCCGTGGAGAGGAAAAGTACAGGGTGCCACGGATCATGGCGCGCAGCCTCGCCGGGGGCTGGGTGCACGGCAGTGAGGAGCCGCCGGCTCGGACCGGGCGCTGCTTGAGACTGCTGGGTGCTGATCCTTCGACAAGGATGTGCAAGAAATGGGCCGGCGAGAGCAGAGCTGGACAGCTGAGAGCCGAGGCCCAGGATGAGGTCTGCACGGTCAATAGCAGCTCAGGACACAAGGCGCACGCCCACGGGTGCCGGGGCCGCCTGTGCCCACGGCGGGAAAGGGCTCGGCCACCACACTGCGCCAGGGCCACTCCCGCCCACAGGCATCGCACTGGGGAGCGCAAACATGCGCGTTGGCCAGCCCGGGGCAATCAAAGGGGCCCAGGACGAGGACATGGCTGAGCCGACCAGGGGTGCAGGCGGGGGCTGCTGTCCCTGGTGCTGAACTTGGCCTGGGGCCTATGAATAGCCAGACGGCTGCACCAGGCCTGGCAGCCGGCTGGTCCTTGGAGCCGGCAGGGTCGCGGCACCCTCCCCGTGGGTTCCGGGGGGCGAGACCCATCGCAGGCAGATGCGCCAACGCGCCCAGCTCCCTACCCCTCTCAGCTCCTTCAGGCTGAGCTCTGGAAGCTTCTCAGAGACCAGCGTGGGCCCCCTCTGCCCCCAGAGCACCAAGGGTCACTTGTGCCTGGACGGAGCAGACCACGTCCTGGGCCAGGCCCTCAGCTGTCCAGCTCCACTCTCGCTGACCCGCTTTCCTGCACATCCTTGTCCTGAGGGTGCTGCGCTCCTGGGGTGTGTGCCAAGCTCCCGTTCCCACCCCCAGCTCTCCGGAAAAATGGATCCCCAACGCCGGACGCCACGGAGCCCAACCTGCCTCCCTGGCCGGGCTGCCCACGGCAGGCAGCGGTGGACGTCCCTGGGTGCAGCTGGGGCCAGGCAGCGCCATGCCGTGACTGAGGATCCCAGCGCCCCGGGTTTCTGGCGTCACTACACAATGTCCTGCTGAGAGCAGGGGCAGGACCCGGCTCCGCCAGGCCTGCAGGACGCAGACTGGGCCCCCGAGCGTCGGGGACAGGGCTCCCCAGCTCTGTGCAGACGGCCAGCTCAGCCGTGGCTCTGCGGGTGCTCTCGGCTGCTCCCGGCAACTTCACGGGTCACTGCCTCTGGTCCCGTCCCCAGCATGCAGACCACGGCCCCACACCCAGGCCGGGCCTCCAGAGCTTACCCATGCTCTGGCGGGAGATTGGTGGCGGGCGAGAGCCCACGTGTGGTTCAGAGCAAAGAGAAGAGGGCAGGGTGATGTTCTTGGTTCGAAGTGCTGGGGCAGGCGGCCAGCCGTCCGGTCCGCAGGGCCTGCTGGGCCCACGTGGGCTTCCCAGAGCAGCTGACCCTTGGGCTGAGGCCTGGGGGCAGGTTTGGGGGCGTGGCCAGGAGGAGGCAGAGACGCTGTTCGAGGACAGTGTGCGTGTGCAGGGCCGTCCTGGCAGCATCTGTCCCCCCAGTGTCCTGTGCTCTGGACGCAGTAAACAGAGCCCACAGCGGCCTCCGAGGCCCGTCCCCTGGTGCCACCCCACGGCGGTCCGTGAACCCAGGGAACGTGGCAGAGAGGATGGGGCAGGGCACAAAGAACCTTAAGCTTCCTCCTGGGCACTGAGGAAGCCAGCTGCCACGTTGAGAGTCCACGTGGGGAGGGGGCCACAGGCTCCAGCCCACCCAGTCTGCAGCCATGGCCACCCCCAACACCAGACCTGGGCCGGAGCAGCCCCCTCCCCACTCCGGGCCAGTGCTGGCTGGCGGGTTTGGTTCCCAGGCTGGGGCACCCCCACCCTGAGGGGACCCATCCCCTCCGTCGAACCCGGCCCTGCTCTACCCGCCCCTGCGGCCTCCTCTGCTCAGGGGACGCCCGATCCCCATCCCCTCCGGGGCACCAGGGCGGGAAGGAGGCCCTGCTCACGCTCCGACACATCCCGCTGCGCTGTCCGCCCACCAGCGCCAGGCGGAGCGGCGGCGGGAGGGGCGGCTCATGTCTCTTGGGAGACGACTGTTCACACTCAGAAAAGGAACCTCTCAAATTAAATTAATTAAGCCCTGAAATACTTCACAGGCGCTACAGACGCTCGGCCGCCTCTGCCTGGTCCCCGCCCTCTCCGCCCGGCACCCAAATACAAGGGCTGCCTGCTGCTCCTCGGAGCCGGGTGGAGCGGCACCCCTCACAGGCTGGGCGGTGCTGGCACCGAGCCCCTCCCGGGGGCCGAGCCCTGTCTGCAGCCCAGCGAGGGCGAGTGAGGGTCAGGCTGCCCTCCTGGGGGTGCCTGGGCCACGCCAGCCCAGGGGTCTCCCAACACCCTCCCCTGCGGTGGGGAAGACTGAATGAGGACTCCCCAGCCCTGCAGTCCTGGCGCCGACACCTGCTCCCGCCCTCCAAAGGGTGGCCTGGGATTGTGCCCAGGAAGAGGCCCAGCAGGGACCCACAGCAGCAGGGGCCCCCCAAAACCTGCAGGCAATCGTACATGTGCTTCCGGGACCCCTCGAAACCCACAGGCAATTACACGAGTGCTTCATGGGCCCCCCAAAACCAGCAGGCAATCCTGCGTGTGCTTCCGGGACCCCTGAAACCCACAGGCAATTGCACAAGTGCTTCACGGGCCCCCCAAAACCAGCAGGCAATCCAGCGTGTGCTTCCGGGACCCCTGAAACCCACAGGCAATTGCACCAGTGCTTCCGGGCCCCCCTCCTTTGCACTCAATGGGAAGGTGCTGACAGAAGCCGCCATCGTCCCTGTGGTTACGACTTACCCGTCAGCACCCACCAGAGGGCTGGGGGAGTCCCCCTAGGGACACAGGCTCCCTCCCCGAGACGCCGGCCTGGCGACGGGGGGCCAGCCCCACCCCGAGCCAAGGTGGAGGAGCCCCAGAGGGGTCTGCTGAGCAGGCGCCAGAGAGCGAGGGCAACTGGGGGGGGGGGCCCTGCAAGGAGGAGGGGACCCAAGAGGATGTCCCCGGCCCAGGTGACAAGGAGGAGGCTGGGCTTCTGGAGTTCTGGGGACGAGACAGGTGTGTGGGGGGGGGCCAGGGGAGGAGGTCCAGGCGGGGTCTGTGTGGAGTAGCTGTCAGAACCCGGCTAGGGGCGACCCTCGAGTTTGCCTCGAGTGGCCCACCCTCTGCAGAGAGGGAACCTGATGGGGGAGAGAACTCTCACAACATTCTAGAACCCTCTGGACGAGGCAGGCGGGGGGGGGGGCAGGGACAGGGCCTGCAACATCGCAGGAGCACCCACCAAGGGAGCACCCACTGAGGGAGCACCCACCAAGGGAGCACCCACCGAGGGAGCAAGTGCAGGGCTGTCCTGGTCAGCACCTCCTCCCTCCGTGCCAACACAGGGGAACAGCCAGGGACGTGTGCCCATCAGCAGCCCTAACACACACGCGTGCACAGGCGTGTGCACACACAGCCCCGGGCAGGCGGCTGTTCCCACAGAGCCCCACCGAGCGGGGACGTCCCACAGCGTCAGTGCAGCTGGGGCTGGGACTGAGCAGCGACCCCTGACCCGGCACTGGGAAGGTCCCACCTGCAGGGTGGTGGATCACAGAGAATGTCGGTTCCAAGGGGCTGAGATGTAAAAGGGGCCGGGAAGCCCCCGACCACACAGGCAGCAGACCAGGGTAACCGGGAGTCACATCTGGGAAAAGCCCTCTGCCCCAGCAGGAGAGCGCCTTCGGAAACCAGAGCAGCCTGGGGCAAGGGACACAGGGGTCTGGGACAGAGGCTGCCAGACCGGATGGCGTATCCAAACCATCTTTTAAAAGCTGAGTTATCACAAACAGTAAATGGTGCAACACGGAAAGAAAGGCCACTCGGAACCCCCGAGAACGTTGGGGGCCGCAAACGCAAAGTCTCACGAACGCAGACCACTCCGAGACAGCAGCAAGGAGAACACAAAACCACAGACTTCTGAGCCCCTGACGCTCCCAGCTCCAGAAAAGTAGGTCTCGGGGCAGAGCCCCGGTGCACAGCCCCGCCTCCCCGAGGGGTCACACCAGCCGGCCCCCAACAAGGAAGGGACCCGGCACCACGTGACGTCCCCACGTGGACGATGTTCAACCCCCCGAGAGCCACCGACAGGCACCCCCGGGAGCGTGGCCCGGTGAGGGAAGGACAGAGATGCTGTACTTTAAGAAACCGAAGATACCCGTAACCAGCCTGAGCAAGAGCGAGACCCCGTCTCTACTAAAAATAGAAACAAATTAGCTTGATGACTAAAAATACATACAAAAAATTAGCCGGGCATGGTGGCGCATGCCTGTAGTCCCAGCTACTGGGGAGGCTGAGGCAGGAGGATCGCTTAAGCCCAGGAGTTTGAGGTTGCTGTGAGTGAGGCTGACGCCACGGCACTCTAGCCCGGGCAACAGAGTGAGACTCTGTCTCAAAAAAAAAAGAAAGAAAGAAACCGAAGGTAAAAGCCGCTGTCAGGCAGGGCATTGGGGGGGAACAGAGAGGGGTGAGGACAATTCAGCATTCCTGTGGCAGAGAAGAGATGCTGCCACTCCATGGAACATGTCTGGGGACACAAGGCCTATCTTACTTTCTGTAGCAGGAGCACCAGGGATTGCCCGATGGTGGCCAAGACTCGGATGTGAGCGCCCCAGAAGCATTCGGACCATGGGAGGCTCCGAGAAGTGGCTCTGGGGTAGCCAGGACACGGTGCTGTCACCAGAGTCCTACAGGCCAGGATGGGGCCCATGACAGGTGCCGCCACGGACGGCATCAGACGCTTGTGGCAATTTGGAGAAGGGATCTCATGTCTGTGAACCAAGTAAGATGTTCGGGCTTGTAATGCAAGAGGCTCTGGGTTTTCTCCCCCACTTCATTTTATTGTACTAATTTTTACTTTATTTCACTAAAGTACTCGATTGGGAATTTTTAAAAAACTCATCCTGCGCCACGGTGAATCTGAGATGCATCGCTCTAAACCATTTGAGATTCACGAGCACAGGAGATAAACTACGAAGACGAGGCCCAGCACCGCAGGGGCAGCAGCGCTGGACATAGACCAGCGGCCCCCCAGGACAGGCGCCAGCCCAGAGATGCCAAGGCCCCCCCCCACTGGGACGCAGCCCCCTCCACCCCCTGGGAGCAGTTGCCGCCTTCTGCTCCCCCTGCAACCCTCCCAGCCCCTCCCCTCCTGCCGGCCGACAGGGTGGTCTCGGGCCCTGGCCACTGGGAGGTCCCCGTGTGCCAGACGTGGCCTGGGGTCCCCACGGGAGCCCACGATGAACTCTGTCCAGCCTGGTTCCAGGTCCCAGCTAGCAGGGGGGCGTCCCCAACTCTGCAGAAACTAAGTGACAGGACAGAACTACCCAGAATACTCGCCCGCCCGTGGCTGGGCATCCCAGGGCTGCCCACATGGGCATCCAAGGCGACAGGGGCTGAGGGGGAGCCGTACGAGGACCACCCCGTGGGCACTGCACAGGCAACAGGCCACAGCGCCGAACCACGCCGCAGCCCACGGATTCCACAAGGGAAGGAGCAGCCCGCCCAGGGCGGGGTGGGGCAGGTGGCAGGGCAGCCCAGCGCGGGGTGGGGGTGGGTGGAGTCACTCTCTGCGGAGACTTTAAAAACAAAAATAAAACCGACTGAAACTGGGTCTGCCAGGAAACAGCTCGGCAGTCCCTCAAGTGTCAGCCAGAAGCACCGCTCGACCGGCAACCCCCCTGCCAGGCATCGACCCGCAGAGCTGAGACGGGACCGAAGAGACCCACAGGCACCATGCAGGGATGGCCGAAGGCGGACGACCCCGGCGTCTCTCAGTGGATGAGGGATGAAGGAAGCTCGGTCCCTCTGCACAACGGAGCATCACTCGCCCACACAGGAAGGAAACCCCAACACGCTACCACACGGAGGGGCCTGAGGACGTCACGCTGAGCGGAAGCAGCGGGTGACACAGGCCGGGTGTTGTGAGATTCCATCTGTACGAAATGCCCGGAGCAGGCAAAGCCGCAGAGTGGAAGGCAGGCCAGGGGCTCCTGCCAGGGTCAGGGGTGAGCACTGATGCAGCGGGAACATCCCCAGGCTGGTCGGAGGCAGGCGGTGGCCGTGCGACTCTGAGAATGTGCTAAACACCCCTGAACCGGGCCCTTCTGTGGGTTAACTTTATCTTATGTGATGAATTCCATCTCAGTCTGAAACAAAAACGAGGGCCAGGCGCACACCTGTGGTCCCAGCACTCTGGGAGGCCGGGGCAGGAGGATCGCTAAGCCCGGGAGTCGGAGGCTGCAGGGAGCTCTGATGACGCCACTGCACCCCAGCCCCACCTCAAAAAAAAAAAACAACAAAAAACAAAAAAAGGAAATTCGGTCCACTTTTTATCACCAGACACTGACAATCCTGAACAATGTTGGTGACAAAACAAACATCCCTCCCCAAACACAGCTCTGCCTCGGTCTATGTGCTGAACACATAACTGCCGCTCACGCCGTGTTAGCCGAGTGTGCCGTAAGACTCCACATCCTCTGGCAGACGTGGTTTTCTACGCAGAAGTTCATCCCTAAATCCCAGAAACTGCAGCCCTCCGAGGAGAGGAAGCTCCCGCTGCCCCGGCACCCCGGTGCCCGTTCACTCGGCGCCGCCTCCTGCCCGACTTCTGGGAGCATCTGTTTGCATTTGGAATTTGAAACAATGGAACAATGGCAACTGCAGGGCGGGACACTTTTGGTCAATGCAAACGTTTAGTTTCTTCATATGTGAAATGTTTGAGTATCTTTAAATTCGAAGGTAAATTCTCCTTTTTCAACTAATGAATATTTGTTTTAAAACTACAGAACGGGCCGAGCATGGTGGCTCACGCCTGTGATCCTAGCACTCTGGGAGGCCGAGGCAGGAGGATCGCTCAAGGTCAGGAGTTGGAAACCAGCCTGAGCAAGAGCGAGACCCTGTCTCTACTAAAAATAGAAAGAAATTAAGTGGCCAACTAAAAATATATAGAAAAAATTAGCCGGGCATGGTGGCATATGCCTGTGGTCCCAGCTACTTGGGAGGCTGAGGCAGGAGGATCGCTTGAGCTCAGGAGTTGGAGGTTGCTGTGAGCTAGGCTGATCCCATGGCACTCTAGCCCGGGCAAAAAAAAAAAAAAGTGAGACTCTATCTAAAAAAAGAAAATAAATAACAAAAAACTACAGAATGGATCAAGATAGAACGGCTATCACGGAGTATCACATGTCGATCAGCACATTTGCTATACAGAGGAGTGTGCGGGGCAGGCCGTGGCCACCCAGGCCCTGTGGACATGCCCTGTGTCCCGTCTGCCCACAGCTCCTCTCAGGCCTCCCCTCCCAGGAGCTTCTGGCCCTGGACCACCAATGCCCCTGCAGACAGCAGGATGGGGCTGTTGGGGTGAGGGGTGCCGCGGGCCCCTCCTCCTGGCTCCCCCAGTTCTGTCTGGCAGGCTGTGCACGGCGGGCGGGGGCCTTGCAGGGAGCCGGGGCCTGCAAGGCCATCGGGGTAGGGAGGTCCACAGGGGAGCCAGCGCCAGGACCCAGGTGTGGGACTGGGGCAGATGTCAGCAGAGCTGGGGGGGGGGGCAGCAGGGAGCGGTGCCGGCCTGCTGGGAGGAAGGCAGCCATGTGGTCCCGTGGTCTTGTCCCTGGTTCCCTGGCCGCCACACCCCCCTGCCACACGAGCCACCCATGCACCCCCCTGCTGGTCCTGAGCAGGCTGCTGTCTGGGCCTCCCTGCAAGGCTGTGTGGCCGGGGACACAGCAGGCAGGGAGTGTGGAGGGTACCTGGCTGCACCCGCAGGGCAGGCCTTGGACTCTGCAGGCGGAACCAGGTCTGGCCTCAGGTCGAGAGGCGGGCGGCCTGGGAGCCCTACCAGCTGGGCACTGGGTGAGCGCGGCCCCTCCCCCACCCACATGCTGGGCCAGGCTGGATTCTCCCTGGGGCCCAGAGGGGTGGGGGGAGGGGCGTCCCTGCAGCCAGTGGTCACACAGGTGAGGCTGGGTCCTGGTCAGGGCGGGCGCAGGGCAGAGCTGTGGCTCAGCCCAGGCTCTTGGTGTCCAAGTGGGGGCACTGACCCTTCCCAGTTGGCCACTCCGGCCCCGGGGCGAGGCTGAGAGGGGGAAACCCACCCTCCTGCCGTCCCCAGAGGATGCCCAGCTAGTCTCCAAACCCTGAGCGCCTCCTACCAGGCCCTTCCCGCCTTCCCTGTCAACCTCCATCTGTCGTCATGGCGACGGAGCAGAAATGGAAAGCTCCCTGCCTGCCCCGCCCCCTCGCTGGGCCCTAGCGGAGCCCCCGCCTCACCCCGCAAGGCCCTGGCCTCCGAGACCACCCAACTCCTGCCCTGCACAAAAGGAGCCCTGCACAGGCCCCAGCAGTGGCTGCGCTGGCCCCTTGACCCGCCTCCCGCTGGGTCCCCACGAGGGTCCTCCAGGAGGACGCCCCCCAGGCCCACCCCGAGGCAGCAGGCTCCGCGGGAAGGGGGTGGGCAACCCCGGCTCGCGACGCCTGCGCAGGTGACCGGCCTCTGAGACAGCGCATGGCCGCTCTGCCTCCCGCCCCCAATAACCTCCCGAGCCCCCCCCCCCAGATCGCGGCAAGAACAAAAGCGGCCAGGTCAGCGGTGCCCGCAGTGCCAACAGCGCACGCCAAGAGCGCACGCCAGCCGTTCGTTCCCAGGCGCTCGCGGACGCATTCCCACACGCGGACCTGCGAGCCCTGGCTCCGCGAGGCGGGCGCCGCGGTGAGCACCCTCTGAGGAGCGGCAGAGGCCCAGGACGAGCTCACGGCTTTTCCTCCCTCTTCCGTGTCTGCAGCCGCCAACGCGCTCCCCAACCTGCCTCCCCCGGCTCCGCTCGAGGCCGTTCCTTGCAGCTGAGCCGCACGGATTCACAGCGCGTGGACGGTCTGGCCCACGCGCACGCACGCGGATCCCCCAAAGTGTCGTGCACCCTTCACGACCCTCCCCTGAGGCAAGTGGCGTGAGCCGCCTCCCCAGGAACTCCCATAAACCGATTGGAATGGTGCGGGGCACCGAGCCGCCCAGGCAGACACATGCCACCCGCCCTGTGCAGAAGGGCAGGCCCTGCGTGCCTCCGACTAGGTCAGGCGAGGTGGCTCACTCCTGTAATCCTAGCACTCTGGGAGGCCGAGGCAGGCAGATTGCTCAAGGTCAGGAGTTCGAAACCAGCCTGAGCAAGAGCGAGACTGTCTCTACTAAAAATAGAAAGAAATTAATTGGCCAACTAAAAATATATAGAAAAAATTTGCCAGGCATGGAGGTGCATGCCTGTAGTCCCAGTTACCCGGGAGGCTGAGGCAGAAGGATCGCTTGAGCCCAGGCGTTTGAGGTTTGCTGTGAGCTAGGCAGATGCCACCGCACTCTAGACCAGGCAACAGAGCGAGACTCTGTCTAAAAAAAAAAAAAAAAAAAGAGCTCTGACCCATTGATCAACAAAAACACCAACACCCCGACTGTCTGTGAATGCGCCAAGGCCATGACAGACGACCGGACGCCTGTGCACAGACGGCCAAACCCGACGGCTGGACACAAGGAGACACCTCTCCCCACCTGCCAGCCTGCCCAGGTTAGGCGGCACCTGGCATGGCACAGGAGGGGCTGGGCTGGCCTGGAGAAGGTCTCGGGACAGTCCGGGAGCAGCAGCTGGCCCCCCCGGGCCCCACAGCCAGGCTCTGAGCGCAGTCCCTGGAAGGGGGGAGCCAGGGTAGGGGGCAGAGGAGCAGGAGGCACCAGGCCTCCCTCCTGCAGCGTGGCAGGGCCACCTCCCTGGAGCGGTGGTGGGGAACCGGCCAGGACCATGGCCCCCGCCGCACAGCCCACCCATAGTGGCGGCAGAGCCCGAGTGGGGCCTAGGGGGCAGGGCCCTGACTGGGGCAGCCAGACGTCAGGGTCTGTGGGGAGTCTCGCCTGAGTCAGCTCCAAAGCAGCAGCCCCAAGTGTCACCCCCTGCCCAAGGACAGGCCCTCAGGTCCCTGCAGGGAGGAGGCGCCCAGCACCACACAGTTGGCCCACCACAGGCTTCAGTCCCGGTGACTCCCGGCATGACGGCTGCGGCGCACTTTCCCATGATACCTACCGCCCCTCCCCAGCCTCCAACGGCTGCTGCCCTGGGCGGGGCCCCCCAGGAAGATTGTGGCTTCCTTCCTGGGGGGCTGGGCTGGGAGGGTGTGGAGCTGGATTCTGGGGTCAGAAAGCCTGGCGTGGACACCATGGTGTGACCAGAGGACGTGTGGCTGGTGGCAGGGTCCTGACCAGCCACGGTCCAGCCCCCCAGGCCATGGTGCTGTGCTGGAGAGAGCAGAGGTGGCCAATGGGGACAGCTGGAACCAGAGCCTGGGTCTGCGAGGGCTGGGCGGGAAGGAGAGGAGTTGGTGGCCACAGATGCCACCACGGCAGAGCACGCGCGGGCCACGGCAGCTCCCTCCCGCTCCACACCTGCCGGCCCTGCCCCCAAGACCCCAGGAATGGCAGAGGGGTCGCTGTGGTGACGAGGTTGGGGAAACCCCAGGGGCCCCTGTCATCCATATGCAGGCAGACAAACACACACACACACACACATACATGCACACGTACCCACACACGCACCCAGATCCGCACACACACACACGCACACATGCCCTCACACCCAGACCTGCACACACACACACCCATGCACCCAGACCTGAACACACACACACACACCCATGCACTCAGACCTGCACACACACACACCCATGCACCCAGACCTGCACACACACACACCCATGCACCCAGACCTGCACACACATACACCCATGCACCCAGACCTGCACACACACACACACACACCCATGCTCCCAGGCCTGCACACACACACACCCATGCACCCAGACCTGCGCGCACACACACGCACACACCCAGACCTGCACAACAACAGACAACCAAACACACAGACAAACACAAAAC
>CAUYPO010096977.1:0-16462 GCA_963574435.1 Cheirogaleus major
ATGATTTATTTCCCACCTTATTCCAAGACACATATTCTGGAATTTCCTGAGTTTATTAGCTTAAGCCTGAGATTTTTTTTTCCAGGATATTTTGGGGGTAGAAATGTTTTGGTTACATGGATTGCTTTTGCACTGCTTGAGTCAAAGTTATAAGTGTGCCCATCACCCAGATAGTGTACTTTGTACCTGTTAGGTATGATTTCACCCATCCCCCTCCTCTCACCTGCATGATTTCTGCTGAGTTTTACTTTCATCTATGCATGAGTGCTGATCAGTTAGTTCCAATTTAATAGTGAGTATGTGTAGTGTTTGTTTTTCCATTCTTGCAACACTTCACTTAAGAGATGGTCTCCAGTTCCATATTGATTGTTGCAAAAGTTATTAATTCATTTTTTATGGCTGAGTAGTACTCCATGGTATACATATAACACATTTTACTAATTCACTTGAGATTTTTATCATATGAGAAGAATATTATTTTGCCCTTCAAAATATTTTCTCATTATAAAAGTTAAAATAAATAAAACCTTATAGAAATATTTAATGTAGAAAGCAAGAGTCTTCTGTAATCCTGTAAGGAGGCCATTTTAAGAGACAAAGTTGGAGTTGTCTTTGCACCCAGCCTTCCAAAGACTATAAAATGAAAAAGAGAGAGAAAAAAAATAGACCCAATGGAGAGGTTCTGATGATTCAGAATATACACAAAATGCTTGTTATTGGGTCATTACTGTGTGCCATCCTACAGTGCAGCAGAAATAAATATTTCTGAAAGAACATGTTAAACAAAGAAGATTGTGGTTCATACTTATTGTGTTCATTTCAATTGACGTGTTCTTCAAAGTTGGGAGAAATTAGTGTTTTTGTTTTGAAAATTAAATAGTATTTTAAAATATTAGGAAACTCTTTAGAGCAGGAATCTGCAAACTTTTCTATAATGAGCCAGGTAGTAAATATTTTAGATTTAGTGGACTACAGTCGTTATCACAACTACTCAGACTTGCAGTTGTAGTGTGAAAGCAGTCATAGGTAATACACAAACAAATGAGTGTGTTCCAATAAAACTTTATTACAAAAACAGGCAATGAGTTGGATTTGGCCCATGAACCATCATTTGCAACCCTCTGATATAGAACAACCCTGTCATGAATTGTTTTGCACATTTAAAAACCACAAACAAAAGGCAAAAGGCAAAAAAAATTCCCTGCTAAGGAACGAGATTCTCAGTAGTGAATGTTTGTGTTTTGGGTTTTCACATTTTGAAATGTTTTAAAGTGGAATATGGCTATTTGCAACCTCTTGGTTAGACAAAAAGAAGCTTACGTATATACATGAATTGAACAAAAAAGTTCATACATTTAGTTTGTCGTTAGCATAAAAGTGGCAAATTCCATCAATTCTTAAGCTTCAGGCACTCCCTAATTGCCAGCGAAGATCTACCAGGGTTTCTCCCAGCACAAACTTACACAATTGGCCAGGCGCATCATGGACTTTCTCCCCTTCTAAACCATCTGGTTTATGGGCCACTATTAGAAATGTTGTATATATTGTACTAGCAATGACCTTTGGTCTGGTCTCATGTCTTTTGCCATATGCTGTGTTTTGTCTCTAAAATAGAGTAAATAGTGGTTAATATTCCTACAAAATGCTATTATGAAATTGGTCAGGAAGGCAGAAATGTCCCAGTGAGCGAATCTGATGCACTGTTTATTTTCTGTTCACAGTGGCACGTTTCAGTACACCCTGGAAGCCACCAAATCTCTCCGTCAGAAGCAGGGGGAGGGCCCCATGACCTACCTCAACAAAGGACAGTTCTATGCCATAACGCTCAGCGAGACTGGAGACAACAAATGCTTCCGACACCCCATCAGCAAAGTCAGGGTACGGGCCCGTTTCTCCAATACAGTGCAGACGGGTGAGATGAGTGGAGCCGCTACCTCACCACCAGGTGGAACGGCATGGCAAAAAATTCCAAAATAAAGAATTCTAGAACAAATGTCAGAGAGTTGGGGCAAGAGAACTTATTGGCTTGTAGTTTATCATTTTAATCAGTAACCAATAAGCCCCAGGGAAGGGACATGGTTGGATCCTGCTTTCTGACTGTATCCAAGGAATTTTCCCTGCTTCATTCACTGCCTATATGCTACTTAGCTGTTGTTTTTAATCAACTGATCTTAATTTTTTAAGTAAGTAGCTATAAGTTGGCCGGGCTCAGTGGCTCACGCCTGTAATCCTAGCACTCTGGGAGGCCAAGGCGGGAGGATCGATCAAGGTAAGGAGTTCGAGATCAGCCTGAGCAAGAGCGAGACCCTGTCTCTACTAAAAATAGAAAGAAATTAATTGGCCAACTAAAACTATATAGAAAAAAAAATTATCTGGGCATGGTGGCACCTGCCTGTAGTCCCAGCTACTTGGGAGGCTGAGGCAGGAGGATTGCTCGAGCCCAGGAGTTTGAGGTTGCTGTGAGCTAGGCTGACGCCACGGCCCTCTAGCCCTGGCAACAGAGTGAGACTCTTGTCTCAAAAAACAAAAACAAAAACAAATAGCTATAAGTCAGAACATATCTGTGAGTGAGAAAGAGCTGTTGTTCTATTCTGTAAAGAAAAATGCAATTCATTCTGAGTCCCTGGGCCCGGTGCAGCCCAGTGCTTTCTCAGGGTTCAAGGGATGAGGGCTGATCCCCACCAGGAGTAAGTTGGAAGAATTTTCAGATTCACGAATATTAGTTCCATTTGTGGGAAGTGAAACTGGAGCCCTAGCTCACCGCTCTGGAAGCCTGCCAGCTTCTGGCATTCTGGATACTGCCAAGAAGGGAGGGAGCTGGTAATCCCTGTCTACTGAAAAGGAAAATTATAGCAGAGCTCTGAAAAGAGCCTGAAGGATTTTCCTGGTCTGTCGTTAAAATGATTTATGCTGCTGCGTCCATGGTGCCCAGCCCACTTTATTTTAGCCATAGCTCGCTCCTCCGAAGCTCTTCAGGACACTAAGAGAGAAGCACAGTGCACCCCAGCACAGGCGGGGCTGAGCCCCTGCTGGGAGGAAGGTCACAGTGTGTTGTGTGCTCACCAAGAGAGTTAGTAGTATGTCCCAATGCTGTGGTCAGGACTGTGGTGGAGAATACGCCATAACAACAACAAGAGTCACAAAATAACAATGAATATTTACTGAGTATCTCCTGTGTGGCAGGCACTATGTTAGACACCATTCATCCAGTACCTCATTGAAACTATCAACAACCCTATGAAAAAGGCACTATTTTTTTTTTAAATAATATTACAGAAAAGGAAACTTGAGTTTTTAGAGGCTAGTAACTGGCCAAGTTTACATAGCTAAAATGTCAGGGAACCAGGATATAGCCCAGACTGTCAGACTCCTGAACTCAAGTCTCTTAAACCATAATGGTGTGTGCTTAATGGTAGCCTGGGGTCCCTGTCTGGATAGGTCCTAGAATTGCACCCTACCCACTCACATGCAGGTGTCAGGTACAAGGTGTCCCCCTCTAGGTCCATATCCCAGAATTATACCATACTCCTCATCTGTGAGTGTATGGTAAGAAGACACTGAATAAATTTGCTTTAAAAAAAAAAAGTCTTGTAAATTACAAGTAAGGAGTATAACTCATGTATACCCTGTTAACAACACCATGGCCATCACCCTGAAAAAATGATGAATGCTTAGTATTCTACAGTCGTGACAACAGTTTGGAATACAGGAACTTTTCCAGGAATCCACTTTGTTGGAATCATGGAAATAAGTTAATGTGAAGATTTTATTTCCTTATGTTCCATTTTAGCTAAAATGAGGAGTCCTCCTTCTCTTAAGGACTTTAACTTAACACCCTTGGAGACTAAGTTTGACGCTTTTCAGAGTTGATCTTTCTTCTTGGCTCTGAGACGGCAAGCCGTCTGGAGGGAAGAGGGATGCCCTTGTAACTTACCAGCGTTTATTTCTAAGAACAGTGTTTAATTCCAAGTTGAAGCCTGTAAGGCGTGGTAACATCAGCTTCACGCTGCTTTTTTCTTTATCACTGAAGAAATAAGTTTCCATACCAAGAATATGTCATTATTTATGCTAATTTAGTCAGCTGCTAGGGAAAAAAACTTACGTTAAATGTTATTTTTATTTTGGGATAGAAATAAACATCGGGAAGTCACACAGTAAACTTTTACATATAAATGGAAAAGCTTGATGAAGCCCAGGGGGAATAACGAAGAGCTGGCTGTGGTCATAGCTGCCCCAGCACAGTGAATGGTCCCTGTCACTTGTCCATGCCTCTGAAGATTACGCTGCTGTGAATTTGAATAATATGGATCCGTATTTCTAAACTAGTTTTTCTAATAAACATCTGCTTTCTTCTTTAAAAAATGTTCGCATGTATGCTAGGAATGAGCCAGGGTTTGAATTAACAGTCGGCCACCAGCTTGTGTTTGCTGTCCTATCTGTCAGCCACCAAGGTGAGGCACAGGCACTGATACTGCCCTTGTCGAGTCTGAAGTTAACAGGAAGACACTGCCATCGGCTGAATAATTGTAAATAAGTAAATGACTGCAAATGTGTAAACTGCTACAAAGGAGAAGTTCTTAAGGAATGAGAGTCCATGAAATATTCTCCTGGAATAGTGGGAAAGTGTCTAAGAAGTATTTTGGATGTGGAGTAAGAGGAGTAGTATTCCTGATACTGTAATTAAAGGATTTTGTGAGGGGTGGGGAATATTTTGATACTGTCTCTATTTCATGAATGACAGGGAATTAATGTGTATTTAGTTTTGGATTTTTTTTTTTTTTTAGGACAGGGTCTCACTCTCCCATCCGGGCTAAGGTGCAGTGGCATGATCAGAACTCACTGCAGCCTTGAACTCCTGAGCTTAGATGATCTTCCCACCTCAGCCTCCCAGGTAGCTGGGACTATAGGTGCACCACCATGCCTAGCTAACTTTTCTTATTTTTTATAGAGATGGGGGTCTTGTTAATGTTGCTCAGGCTGGTCTCAGACTCCTAGCATCAAGCAATCTTCCTGCTTTGGCCTCCCAAAGTGCTGGGATTACAGGCATGAGCCCCCTAGCCTGGCCTATGTATTTAGTTTAATGAGGCTGTTTGTAATTTAGAACTGAAAAGGATTTGGGATACTTATTTCTGCAAGATATAATTAGGTTCCCAAGATCCTTTTTACAGTACATCTACATTATATTTAAATAGATGTCATAGTTGTCCTTGTAATTTTTCGGTACATGAAATATCTTTAGTTTAGATCTATGTTTGTCAATATGAATTCGTCATTTAGCATTTTCCTCCTTTTCTTAGTATTTCTCTCATTATTTCCAATATTCTAACCTGAGGCACTTAATTAGGCCAGAAATGGATATTTGCCAAATTCTGCCATATTTGCCAGTAGTGCCAAATTCTACGTTTAAGGATATGAAATTTCAAAAGTGTGCTTGTTTTCAATATGAGAAAAAGAATATTTTTGGTGTTCTTGCTGACCTCAAGAAATAAAAAATTTGCTGGTAATTGATTAATCTGCTTGTTCATGACCTCTTGGTAAAACTCCTAGAGGATTTTTTTTTTCCTGTGCTGTTATCATTTCCTAATTTTTTATGTTGTTGTTGTTTTTCACTCTGTTGCCCACACTAGAGTGCTGTGGCATCAGCCTAGCTCACAGCAACCTCAAATTCCTGGGCCCAAACAATCCTCCTGCCTCAGCCTCCCGAGTAGCTGGGATTACAGGCATCGGTCACCATGCCCGGCTAATTTTTTCTATTTTAGTTGGCTGGCTAATTTCTTTCTATTTTTAGTAGAGATGGGGTCTCTTGCTGAGTTTAGTCTCGAACTCCTGACCTCAAGTGATCCTCCCACCTCAGCCTCCCTGAGTGCTAGGATTATAGGCGTTGAGCCATTGCACCTAGCCCCTAATCATTTTTTACATACGTCCATTTTAAAACAAAACAAACCCTACAAGAGAGCTTGGCTGGGCTTTTTTAAAGCCAGAAAAGCAACCTACAGAAAAGCCCTCTTGTAGAACTCCCAGAAATGGAGCCTGAGGCAGCAGAGGCCCTAAACAGAAAGTAAGCTGCACGATTCTCCTCTTCCTCTCTGCAGAGCGTGGTGATGGTGGTCTTCAGCGAAGACAAAAACCGAGACGAGCAGCTTAAATACTGGAAGTACTGGCACTCGCGGCAGCATACGGCGAAGCAGAGGGTCCTTGACATTGGTAAGTTGGCTTCAGCCTCCCTGCACAGTCCTTGATAAGCTGACATCTTGCCTGCATGCCAAGGGGAGCCCAGTGCGGTGATCACAGCCAGGAGCCACATGGCTCTCCTGACATGCCAGGCACTGGCTGATGCAGCTTTCCTGTGTTGTGACAGGTAGTGCCCATCAGGCTGAGAAATGAAAATTGGGCTAAGCCAAGAGCAAAACATTTTCTGTTCCATGCATGTCAACTGTGTCCCATATAATTATAGCCATACGTTGAGATTTTCAATGACCATTTTGGTTTCAAAACATGTTTGCATGCTCTCCCTGTTTGAGCAAATAGGCAGTCAGTTGATGAACTCTTACTTCTGCAACATGAATTAACTCGAGTTTTTGTGGCTCTAAGGCACTTGGCAAAGGTCACGTGACTACGCAGTGAGTTTCTAGTTCTCTTGTTGTCCATCCGGTGTTCCTTCCACTCCAGCACATGCCCAGTGCAAGGAGTACTACGTGGTCAGGCGAATGGACCATCAGACAGACCTTCCCTGCCAGTCTGAAGGAGTGAGTCTGCCATATTCATTTCCAGGAGTCTGTATGCTCCTGACCACGATGTGCTCTCTAGAGACCAGTAGCCCCCTGGATGCGCATCACCCAGGGTCTGGTTGGGAAGGCAGAGCCCATGCCTCATAGTTCAGTGGAGGGTATTCATTGCCAAGGTTGGAAAGGCTGAAGGCACAGTGAGGCAATCCAGCTCGTACCTGCAGGGCTGGAGAATCAAAGGGAAGAGGAGGTAGGTGTTAGAAGAGCCACCCAGGAGGAGCTGGGACCACAGAGGGAGCAGCTTCCCCATGGGAGGCAGATCCACAGAGGCACTCTCCATGCCTAGAGAGAGGAGGAGAAAAGCCCTGGCTTCTCCTGACCTCTGGGTCTCCTGCCATCGCTTCCCATTGGCAAAATTTAACCTGAAGCCAGCAGGCACGTGACTCTAGGAAATGAAGTTTGCAGAAATCAACCTCTCAGGTACAGAGCAAAGTAGGGGAAATCAGGGAATGGATCTTAAAGTTTCCAAAAGTTGTCTGGGCGTGGTGGCTCACACCTATAATCCTAGCACTCTGGGAGACTGAGGCAGGAGGATTACTTGAGGTTAGGAGTTTGAGACCAGCCTGAACAAGAGTGAGACTCTTTCTCTACCAAAAATAGAAAAAATTAGCCAGGATGGTAGCATGCGCCTGTAGTCCCAGCTACTCAGGAGGCTGAGGCAGGAGGATCGCTTGAGCCCATGAGTTTGAGGTTGCTTGAGCTAGGATGATGCCACTGCACTCTAGCCCAGGTGGCCACAGAGTGTGATTCTATCTCAAAAAAAAAAAAAGTTTCCAAAAATTACTTTCTAACACAGTGATGCAGGTGTTTCTAAATAATTTTACCACTTTATCTACATGCTGTTTCTCCAAGAAATAAGTATTTCTCACACATAGGCTGTTACCATTTTACACACCAAGAGGCAACAGTCCCAGTGAGTGCAGGAAAAGTGAAGGTTTCTATCACGTTGAATATCAGAAGGTAGTACTGAGCCATCCAAAGGATGTTTGCTTTGATTTCTTAAACCCTGCAATGAGGGGTTTTCAGACTTTCCATTTCACCCTTGCTAGGGCTCCTTGACCAATGGCGGAGCATTTAGTGCCTAAGTTAGGGTTACAGATGCACCATAGAACATATTTAAACTATTACTAGTTACTGGTTTGTCCTGCAAAATGGTTAAGCCACTCCCCAGCTCCCCATCACAGCCGCACACCCATTCTATTAACTAGTCATATATTTATCTAATAAACAAGGAAACTGAAGCCTAGAAAGATTCACGACCCACTGTGTCAGTGACTTGTCCCAGATAATTAGTGCAAGAGCTGGCATAGGAACAGTCTTCCCAGCCTGGGATGATAAGTGAATCCCCAGACCGGCCAGGTCCTAGTGACCCCCTCCCAGGACAAGGGGGGTTGGGAATGCTTGCCTTAACTTGCTTCATAACAAATCTGCATAGAGCAGACGAACAATTTTACTTTATTTGAAAAGTTAGCCTTATAATTATTACCCAAGAAAATGAGAGGGGCAATTAAATAGAAATATGGACTAGGTCCAATTAAGGCAACTAATAAGAGCATTTTGCTGGCATACTTGTTGATTCTACTTTGATATTGTTACAGGATTTACTCTTCTGAGACCACAGTGATTTTTCAGATTTTGTAAGACTTCAAATCTTATCTTTCTTCTTTAATGCCTCCTGCCTGCTTTCAGACTTTTCTCCCTATACACACGTGTGAGCACACACACATGCATATGCATAGACACACACATGCTTTATCTTCGAGATTTGTGACTTTTGCTAAGTAGCTTCAGGGGTAGCTGGGCTGCGTGCTTTCAACTCGAGACCAAGGCATAAATCAGCTCCTTAGCGTCATATGGAACATGTATTTTCTGAGCATGGTCTCTACTCCTAACCTTAGCCTGACAACTGCTCACAGAGTGAGGAAATATGCAAAAATCCCATATAATTCATTCTTTTGCTAGATAAAAAAACAAACAAACAAACTCTGTGTTCCTCTGCCAGTGGGTTGTAAACACCACTTCTATTATAAAGACGAGCTGATGCTCTGATAGCACAGATGTCTGTGTGTCACATGCCACCATCTGCAATGACTCTGGAGTGTGGCGTTGAGGCCACCACTTGGCTCCACCAGGAGTATCACTGAGGGTTATCAGTGCCTGCTGAGGGTGAAGGAAGGCAGGCGGCACATGCGCTATATATTTGCCAGTTTGAGTTGAGAACCTTCTAATGAATGGCCTAGCCAAGAAAAGGAAGAATCCAAAATTATTTAATGCATTTCTTTTTCAAAACCTCCATGAAGCTGGAGGTTAAAGGCAGGACTTAAAAGCGGCAGTTTCTGAATCTGCACCAACATCTATGTTCCCCAAGTTCAACTGAGCCATCCAAGTAGTGACCCTGAACCTAGAGTTAGAGACCAAGATGAGGTCCCTTTAGATAAAAAGGTTCTTAACTGGTGGCTCTTGGAGTCTGTGCACGATGGGCTTTCAGGGAACCTCAAATTCCAAATTGTGCACAACACAGTTTTGTGTGTATGGGCATGTGTATTTTTTTCATCTCACTTTCAGAGGTGCCTGGGCCTCCCTCCTGCACCCTGCCTCTCTACCTGCACCTCGAGCCTTCACCCATGGGGCTCTCGCCTCCAGTTGTGTCTTTCCTTTGCCCAGCATCCCCTCAGCACTCACACTTAGGGATGTGCATCATGTCCCGCATCCTGTATGGTGATGTCTGGCGAACATTCTGGTGTCTTTCCTTTCATACACTTATCTCACGTGGACTAGGGGGTCAGTGGTTCTTTGAGGCTGCCCCTCATCTCCTACACCTAATCCTCCGAGCAGCCCCTCGGTGTGCTGCTGCCTGGGGCAGAGGCCCCCTAGCGTCCCCAGTAGGGTTGTGTCTGTGGGTCCACACAAAGAAGAGTGGGATCCTAAAGCCGGGGCAAAGGGAAGGAGGGCACTCCTCGGAGGGCTTGGAGCCCTGGCTCTGTAGGCTCCCTATGGCCTGAGCAGGGGTCCCCAGGAGGCTGTCCCCGCATGGCTACCCCTCAGCCTGGGATGCTGTTTGGATGAGTACTCACACCGCTGTTCCCTCACTTCTCTACAGCCTCATCAGAGAGACCATCCACGTCACCGAACCTTAACAGCACACCCTTATCACTCTATCCCTTTTCCCTTTATTTTACTTCAGAGCACTCCTCACTACCTCACATGTTATTTATTTATGTTTCTTTTTCTTATTGCTTTCCCCCTCCTACTAGAAGGTGAGCCCCACAAGAGCACAGACATGTCTCTTTTGTTCCCTGCTTTAGCCCTCGTGCTTAGCACAGGGCCTGAGACATAGTGTTCAGTACGTATTTCATGAGGGAATGAGTGAACGGATGAGTGGACGTGTGCGTGAAGCTGCCATTAATCTGGCAGAAGGTAGGCCTCTTGAAGGAGTGAGCTGTACCTTAACAACAGCTGCCATGTGCTTATTGCCTCCTGCATCCCAGGCTCTTTAGCTACATCAGACATTGTGTCTTTCATCCTCAAACAACCCGTTTTATTGTTTAAAAGCTGAGATGGTGAGGGGTAAGAATTGTACCCAAGGTCACACACCTGATAGGTGGTGTAGGTGGGATGGAAACCCTGAATGCCAGAATTTACACACACCCTCCTTTTTTAATTTGATGCTCTCTCTCCACTGTATGTCATCTTTGTATCCCACCCCTAGCTGGTTCTTGGCATGCACCGGATGCTGATTCCATGGAGAGTGACCAGTCCTGCAGTATGTGCCTCCTTCTCCAGACAGGGAGGACGTTTTACAGTCTGGGCGGTGGGACTCTTGGCCGCTGCCGGCTCTGACGTTTGTGAGCGCCGGTTTAGATGTGTGGCTCTTGTGCATTAGGTCATAAGCTGTTTGGCAGGAGTTGGATGCAGGGGAAGAAAACATTAGCAATTAGCTCTAACTTGATAAAAGTAAACCAAACAAACCCAGGTCCAAGTGCTTTTCAAAACACACAAGCGAATTTCTCCAAGTCTCACAAGTTCTATCTTGTAAGCTCCTTGAATAACAACTATTATTCAAGGTCATAAATAAGTTTACATTCTATGGTCCAAGGAGCATTCCTATGTCAGTTATATGTCCTATGTAGAATAGCTACTTAAATTATGTTTGTAGTTTCCTTGTCTCTGAGTGTGAAATCTCCTTTATAAAGAGACATGGAGTCAGTGTGTCCCATATTAGCTAGCAACAGTTTGAGTAAAGGCATAGTCATTCCATATTCATTTATTGAGCACCTGCTATGTGCCAGACCCTTTATTAGGTACTGACAATTCAAATGTAATTAAGGCAGAGCCCTGACTTCAAACTGCTCAAGTCCAGGGTCAAGGAGATGAACAGCTGAGACATCACATGGTAAGTGGCAGCACAGAGGAGTGTTCCCCAGAGGAGATGTTTCTGAGACCTGTCTGAAAGGATAACAAGGAGATATGAGGTCAGAAAAGTAGGAACGGGTGCCTGCAAGCCGTGGAAATAGCACATGCAGAGGTACGGTAATCAAGACGAAAAAATAAAAATAAAAATGAGATTGCACATTATTTTATAAAGTCTGAAAGGACTATCAGCAAAGGCAGGAGGGTGGGTACCCTCACGAATGCTAGTGAGAGTGTTAATGGATTCAAATGAATGAAGGAAGTCCCGAGTAAACAGGGCTGTGGAAAGGCTTGCTTTCTTTAAGGAGAATCTTGGAGTGACAGGGACATGAAGCATAGATGGAATTTGTTGGTCTCAAGCTCTAAAAGAAGCTTTGGTTAGGCTGCTTCCATGTGGCACAGGCTGAAGCTTTGAAGGTCGGCTGAGCCTGGGAGTGGGGAGAAGGGAGAGGGGTCCACAGACCCAACAGGCTCCAGGTGTTAGAGTTCCACTCATTCTTGCCACCTGAGTCCTGGTGGCAAACCTGAGAGCTGCAGGTAGAATGTTGTGGAAATGCTATTTCAGTTCCTCTGCAAACACCCACCCCAGAGTCTCTGCAGAGGAACATCAGTCACCAAGCCAGATGTTGAGATTCTCATCCTTTGCTGCTTTAACACTATCTTGGTTACACAGAAGTCTTATTTTGCAGTTTTGTTGGGGAGATAGTCAAGTGTGTGTGTGTGGGGGGGGGTTGTTTATGCTTCTTTATATTGCATACCTTGTTTTTAGAGAATCCATATTTTTCTATGGTTGAACAAAGTGGATTTTAGAGATACAGGGATATGTAGGAGAGGAATAATAGCAATTGACTGACATATTGCCATTCATCCAAGTGGCTGTGTTAAATTTGCACATCAGTCCTCCCAGAACTCTGATAAGAACAGACAGTGGAGAACGTGCAGAAGTAATAGGCAAATAGAATCCTGTGGTGAAATGAAATTTCTCTTTAATGAGTCACAGTACTTGATTTCGGAGGCTTTGGATAACCATTGAGGATTGATGGCAGGATTGCGGTGGGTTGATATCTGTATTTCAGAGAGGTAATTCTGGGCCTCCGGGGGGATGGGAGGCAGTGGGGGAGAGACTGGCAATGGGGACCAGAGGGTGACAGACAAGCACTCAGAGGCATGCATTGCCAAGGGGAAATACAAGGCTGACCAGGAATGAGAGACAAACTGCAGGGCTGATAGAGCCTTGATGACTGACTGGCTGTGGGGGAAGAAAAGGATCATGAAAGAAAAGTGCAGCCTTGCTAGCTGGGTGGATGCCCTGCCCCGAGAGACTGGAGACCGGAGCAGCCACGTGGCCAGTGCTGAAAAAGCAGAGGCTGGCCAGGTACTGAGTTCAGCCAGGGGCAGTTGATTTTGAAGTACACAGAGCAGGGAGGGGGTTCCCTGGGACTTGCTTGCACAGTGCAGTTACCCAGTTTTGCACAGTTGTGTGAGCTACTTTAAAAATATTTGAAATGAATCACAAATTAACAAATGAACTGAACTAGATGTTAATCAAGCCTCCTCCTGCAGCGGATAATTCCAAAGCCACTCCCTCAGGAAGGCATGGTTTTCTATTTGTTACCTTTCAATGAAGAAGGAAAATTAGAAGACACTCAACAACTTATATTCACATCAAATAGAATTAAAAACCAGAAGCTACAACAGTTACGTTGTAGCACATTTGCATGTAATTTCTCTCCACTGAACAGAATGAAGAATTCCTTCACTACTTTGTGGTGCAGATGTTCCACAACAATGCACGGCGCAGGTTTTGTGCTTTCAGAATGGGCCGTGTGGGTTGGGATGCAGTGAGCCTGACTCCACAGGCGCGTCTGAATAAGCATCATCACTCTACAGACACGTCCAGGGTAGCCGTTACTGATAAAGGTTGTAGTTAATTGTGAAACCAACAAAAAAGGGCACCAAAATGTGCCCTTTATTCAATCTCTGTCTTAACTTCTGGTTCACAATAATCTTTCCTGTATCAGAATATATTAGTTACATTGTTAATATTAATCCTGTAGTTTTCCATGGCAATTAGCAGGCAGTTATAGTACATTTTCAGTTATTAGCATGTGATTATAGGATTTTCATCTGTGTCCTAATACGAATGTATTTCTTAAGAGCTGATTTTTAAATTGTGCTCTGTTGATAATAGTTTTATATTAAGGTAAAGCTTTCTGTGAAAACTTAGGTTTCAATGACATCAAAACACTTCTTCAAGTTTGATTCTCCACAGTCCTCTTTGCGCACGTCAAAGGAAACCTTTCTAACAACTCTGGAACACAGAGTTTAGCCGACCACGGTGAATTTATCAGCTTGACTGTTCTGTCCTGGCATAGAAGCTCCTTTCAATCTGGAGTCATACTCCACTTTCAAATAGGAATTTTAATTAAAATTAAATAATATTTTTTTGCTTTGAGTTTTTTTTTTTCCCAAGGAAACTGGCTTTGGGTGTGCCTGCAGTGTGCTTTCTTGCAGTGTTTATAGCCAGTCCTGGGCTGGGCCACTCTGAGAGCTCTGCAGAAAAGTGGGAGGGTGGAGATTCGAGGTGATATGTGGAAAGAGACGACTTCTGCTTTTTCAGAGGTCAGATAGCCAGCCAGGTAGCCAGGGAGTGTGAGCTCGTGGGCCACGCCGGCCTAGGAGACAAGAGCACCCAGCAACTGGCCATTCATTCTCTGCACCAGGGTGTCCCACCCTCCCGCCTAGCTCAGTTCTCTGGTCCGAGGGCTGTCCTTCCCCTAGTATTATCCAAACCCGCTTTCTCCATGTAGTCTGGAAAATGTGGGTCTTCTCTCCTTTAAAAATTACTCAAGTAAATGGAATTTCATTTTTAGATGCTTTTCTAAAGGCTGTTTCTATACTGCTGAATAGATATGAAAAGTAAATTTGATTAAAAGTCAAACCAAACCTCTTGAGAGCCCACAGCTTTCAAAGCAAAACCTGAGGGCTGGTGAGAGTTCAGGCTGTGAGTTAGAGCTAAGTGAGAAGCACAAGCTCCATCCCCACCTCCTCCCCAGGACCTGTGCAGGGGACCTGCCTGCAGTGTGGCCCGGGAGCTGCCCCCCCTCCCCATGGCTCCAGACTCTGCCTCTCTGCTTCCTCAGCTCAAGCTGTTATCACACACATGGGCAGTGTAAGACATCCTCTCTTTTGTAGAGAAGTGTTGGAACCGTAGCTATTGAAAATTCCTTTTCATCTTCAACTTTGGTTAGAAAACATTGATGTGATTAAAGTGTGATAGGCTATGAAGGTTAAGTAATTTAAAACGCTGTAAAATGCAAGTATTCTTTACATTTAGTATTTGTTCAGGCAGAAATTTTACAATAATAATTGAGCCACTGTGGGTTCCCATTTATTGCATGCATGTCTCAGTGTGAATCCTAGAAACTCATTCTGTTGGGGCCAACACCCCTGGGGAGAATCACTTCCCTGGCTGGTCCCAGGGGTCCTCCTGCTTCCCCTCAGGGAAGGTTCCAGATCCCAGCCCCAGCCCCAGTCCCTGATCCCTGCAAACTCTCTTTTAAGCTAGGGTTCTACTGGGGTTGCTGGGTTGTCTACTTTCCTTCCACACCACATTTCTTAAGAGGAGCCTACAGTTTCTGCCTCACATCTTATACTATTGCTTATGTCTCAACCTAGTGTATTCTGTCTTTTATTAATATTTTTAATTGCCAAATCCATGGGGGTAATTCCATTTCTCACTACTTTTTCCTATTTACTTCCAGCCTCTCCATTGTTCCTTCTCTAGGGTCCTCCTTGCCTAGAATGTCCCTCCCTCCTTCCTTCACCTGAAAGACATCTCACATCTTAAGACCTTGTTCCCCTGACCCCACTTGGGTGAACTTTTTCTAATCTTCCCAGGTAGAGTCAGCTTCTCTCTCCATGGGCATTGGATTAGATTTTGACAATAGCACTTCGCCATGTTTCACTTGGTTCATCAGTTTACGATCTGTCCATCCCATTAGATGCTGAATGTTTTTTTCTGAGACAGAATTTCACTCTGTTGCCCAGGCTATAGTGCAGTGGCATCATCATAGCTCACTGCAACCTCCAACTCCTGAGCTCAAGCCATCCTCCTGCCAGAGCCTCCCAAGCAGCTAGACTACAGGCATACACCACCATGCCTGGCTAGTTTTTTTGTAGAGATGGGGTCTTGCTCTTGTTCAGGCTGCTCTAGAACTCCTGGCCTCAAGCGATCCTCCCACCTCAGCCTCCTAAAGTGCCAGGATTACAGGTGCTAGCCACCATGCTTGACCTAGATGCTGAATTTTGGAATGGAGATTTTTTTTAACCTTTATATACTCAGCACCTGGTATAGAATCTGGCACAGAATAGATAGATGCTCAACCAATGTTACATAGTTGATGAGCACATTACCATGTGTGGTTTTATGTATTTAGGTGAAAGTTCTGGAAATAGGCACGAGTCTAGTTAAATGGGAAATCTAGCTAGGATCGGACTCTCTCCTCTTTCATGCTGAAAGAATCATCTTTGGTAGTATTTTTTTGGATGTTAGGGGACTACATGTGCTTTTGGTATTTTAATATCTTATATTTAAACATTATTTTATTATACCACAGACCTTTTGATAAAACCTAGACACCTCTAAGACATAAATGCTAGCATAGAAACATAATATACATACTGATAAACTAGGGGAAATTTCTTCTTTTAAACTTAACTAGAAATTATTACTGTTTCCCTGAAGCAAGCAAATGAGAAATTGTTTAAAGGAAAACTTTCAAAAAAAGAGTTTGGAAGTTTAGATTTGGAAATTAGAACTTACAATTAATGTGGCCCTTAACCAATTTTTTTTTCACTGCTCCTAGGAAGTCTGTTTATCTGATTTCAGGACATTATTGTTTAATAAGCCTTTTCTGGTAGTTTTCTTATTTCTGGCAATTTTATAGCCCTGAGTGGTTAATCAGAAGGAATGTTATGAAGAGGGTGAAAGCATGGAATGGATGCTTGAAGACCCCTCTGAGAGTCTGTTTTAGTGACAGGGTAAAGCTGTCCCATAAAGAGATACTGGTTTAGATGAGATTTCAAAATTAAAACACATACATACATACACACACGCACACACACATCTAAAACTGCTAATAGACCTACCATGTTCAGTACTGTAAAATGCTATATTTCTTGTCATCCATCTTCTTGTTCCCACATTTACTGGGCACTGAGTTGTTTTTCTCCTAATTGGTGGGACCTTTGCTGTATCCACAGCT
>CAUYPO010096980.1:0-13225 GCA_963574435.1 Cheirogaleus major
GTCCGCCAAGGCCTTAAAAGCGTGTGTGCTTCCCCGTTCGGGGTCTCCGCAACATGTAAGAAGAAAGGGAACCCCATTAAAGCGCTGTCAGAAGAACTCCAGTTGCCGTGTCTTCCTTGCTGGCAAGGCGGGCGCGACATGTACTGGTAAAAGACAAATACAAATGTAGATATAAATATCCTGTTAATAACAAAAAGTTAGCTTTTGTGTTATTCAAAATGTTGATTTGGGTCCCTTGGGAAAGATGCGTTGCTTGTTAGGCAGCCGCTGGATTCGATCCTGTGGTGGCGTAGCCAGGGCTGCAGTCACAGATACGCTTACCTCTCCTTGCAATTTCAGCTTTACTATAAAACCTAGGGGTGGTGATGTTTACAAACAGAGGGACTTGTTCGTATGTTGGCAGTAAATTCAGTGTACGGGACTGTCCCAATACGACGTGTGCTCTCTGCCCTAGGTACGTGCAAATGATCTTTTCAGATTTATCGATGAACTGTCTCACTACTTGTCTGACCCACATTCTCTAGCCTTTTCCTTGCCCATTAGAGCAGTTCTTTTTCTCTGTCATACTTCACGCTGAACCCAAGGAACCGCCCGTCTGCTTCCTACTCGCGCTCACCGTGTCTGAAGGTGAACGCCAGCCAAACCTCTCTGCCACCTCGGCCACCCCTTGTGGCTGCTGTGGGCCTTGTGGACGGTCTTCCTCCCCACGGCTGGAGCCGCCTCTGCTTCGTCCTGCACGGCACGTCCCGTCCCTGTACTTCGTTCCAACGCTGTCTCCCTTTTTTGGGGTCTCGTTTTCTTGGTCGCTTAAAAATTTCCTCGGGGTTCAAGCTGGTTCATAGGTCAAACCCGATTTAAAATGAATAGTTTGCAGAACCCTGGAGAACAAACTAATAAACGGTAGAGTTTTCACCCTCGGTCTACGTTTTGTCTCTCTACTCACGAGGGGCAGTACGGCACAGGGCTGGACCTGAGGGACTCCTGAGCCAGAGCGTCTGCATTGCAGTCCTGGTTCTGCCAGTGTCTGGCGTGTGACCCTGGGCAAGTTGCTTAGCCTCTCTGGGCCTCAGATTGTTTATAATGGCATCACTAAAAATCCTTACACTGTGCAGAGTTGGTGAAGGTTAATTGAATAAACACATGTAAAGCGTCTACACTAGTACCTGACACAGTTTAAGTGTCACATGCGTGTTGCTGTCACTGTTATCTCAGTAGCTGGGCCTGGGACTTGTCATTGCCGCCGGCTCTTACCAGGGCTCAGTGCTGCCCCAGGCCTCTGCCCCCTTGTCACAGTGACGTCTGCACTGTGGCTAGTGACCTGGTAGTATGTCTATATTAGGATCCTAGAACTAACATCCTAAAACGTGTATATTAGATCATGACCAGAAAAGCCGGACTTTTTATCAAAGAAAAAGCATAAACTACGTGGGTATGATGTAAGAATTAAATCACACCTGCCGAATTACTCTAGGTTGGCTAGGAAGGCAAAACAAATTTGGTCTTATCCACTGTTTATTCTTTGGTAACCTAAAAACGATTAGCTCTAACCTGATGAGGACATTCATTCACGTCCTGACCGTCCAGGGCCTATCTGGCGTTCCTAGCTTTTGCAAAAAGCGACTCTTGCCTAAGTGGAGATTAATATCTTGCCGAGTTTTGTATCCAAGGAAAGACGATGTAGGCTCTCGGGCATGGCTGGTGCACTGGCCATCGGTGTTCCCTGGGGAGTAAGGCGCCGCGCGGTTGTGCGGCTCAGTAGCAGCTGATCTGCTACCATGTGTGCGCACTCACACGGAACACTGCCTCGGAGAGGCCATTGTGCTATTATACTTGGATCATTCAAAAAAAAAAAAGTGAGTAATAATCAACTTTCCAAACACCACACCTTTTCTGGGCTCTGTACCAGATCTGGAGGGGTGATGATAGCGGTGAGCTGGCCGCTGGATGTGGGCCCGTGGCCCCGTGGCTGCTCTGGTGGCCGTGGGTCCTGTGGCCGGTGCCAAGCTCACTGATGGAGGTCTCCTGTTGCTGCCTGTACCGATGACTAGTAAAGAGCAAGGAGTGAGAAACTCTTGCATATCTGGGAATGTTATCTTTTTACGAGCCATTTGGCTTGTCCCTTGTGAAATTTGACATTAATTTGGAATTTCTTGCCTATTCTGACTTCTAGTGGGACTCTAGGCCAGATGTCTTTGGAATTGAAATAGTTGTTGGCTTCTGGTTATTCTGGGGTAATCCATAGCAGTCTACCAATCCTGGTCTTTGGTTTTAGAGGGCTGTGGGAAAAGAGTTGCTCAACAATGGTGTCATGAGCTGAGGATGTGAGTATGTGAGGAGTCATCATGTTCAGCAGCCAGAACTGCTGGGATCAAATGAGATGGCTCATGTTAAAAGGTCAGTGTCTGGCTCATTAGTTCCTTTCCCTACATGGATCAATTAGTATCTAACACACTGAAATTGGTTTCTCTAAGAAAACCAAGAGCCCCCAAAGAGTAATGTATATAATTTATTTTTATAGCTATTTTAAAAAAATATTTCAAGCATATCAAAATTATTGCAAATAATAACATACTCAGTGTACCATATAGGTTTGAAACATTAACATCTTGCCATGTATGTCCTAAGTTCATTTCCTAAAGAAACAAAAGCTTGGAAATACAGCAATAAGACACCTCTCCTGCCCTCGTGTCTCTGTCCCTTCCCTTGCGTCTGTGAAGTGGTAGACATTCTTCCTATCACTGTTCTTAACTTTTACTACATATCTATGTATTCATAAATAAAATATAGTGTTGTGGTGTTATAAAGTTTACATAAACAGTATAGTAATGTAGTACATCCCTTTACAACTGTATTTTTCATGTACTCATTTTGAGATTTATGTTGATGCACATAGAACTAGTTCCTTTTAGCTGCTGCACAGGGTTTCACTGTAGAAATATGCCATTTATTTAGATACTTCATATATGTTTATCATTAAACGCTTTGAAGTAAGTATTTCTGATCAAGTTTCAGAGCAGATATTAAAATCCAGGTTTATCCAGGTTCTATCACGCTTTCTATAAATATTTGGAAAATAAAGTTGGGAAAAATGAGCTTGTAGGCTGCCCCCTAGCGTATCTCTGGGATCTCAGTGCAAAGGAAATTGTTAGTCGTATGCCACCCCGCTGGCCTGGGGCAGGTAGGACCAGGGCAGCCCGATCTTCCTCAGGGGGGCTGCGCTGCAGGAAGACCCCAGGTCTGCAGAGGGTGGGCGGTCAGCTACTTGAGGCATTGGCTCAAGGGAAATACGCGATCCTTTCTTCTTGAATCGCCAGTACAGTGAATCAGTGATATATTTGAGGCCTGAAAGGTGCTGAGATGCAGGAGAAAGTTTTTAAAGTGTAAGTTTTTAAATGGACCCAACCCTTAAGAAACTTAAAATGTAGCAGGGGAAACAAAACTAACATTAAGCAGAGTGACTGCATGCTGAACAACTTAGTACACACTATATTGTACCCCTTGTTACCTTTTACAAAAATGGGAGATTCTATGTTTTTCTCTGCACCTTGATTTCTCATTCTACAACACCCATAGAGATCCTTTCTCAGCATCTGGTGTAGGACTGATTTATTAAAGGCTGTATAATATTCCATGTTATGGATGCATCATAATTTATTTGCCCATTCCCTTATGGATAGGTCATTTTTCTTTTCTTTTTTCTTTTTGCTGTAAACTGCTAAAAATTGTTGTGATGTCCTTGTGTGTGTGTCCCTCCCTGTGTGTACTGGTGCTCTGGTTTCTGCAGAAGAGATTATCAGTGGTGGATGGCTGGATAGAAGGGTATGTGTATTTTTAATTTTAATAAATGCTGCCATGTTGCTTGCTAAAAATGCCATAATTCATATTTCCCCACAACCAACATATGAGATTATCTTTTCCCTACATTGTCACTTCCAATAGTTATATCTCTTCTTAAGTTGCTGACGAGATACAAAGATACGCCCCATTGTTATCGATTTCTGTGAACATGAGGGGATCCGAACATCTTTTTGTCTATTGTCGGCTGTTTGTTTTTGCTGTTTTGTGCACTGCTTATATTTTGCCTGGTTTGTTATTAACCTTTGGGTTTTTTTTCCCGTTAGTTTGTAATAGCTATTTATATAGAAGAGATGTCAACTCTTTGTCATCTATGTTACAAATATTTGGGCCAGATACAGCCTTTGTCTCTTGGCTCTCTTTATTAGTCAGTTCACTGAAGGATTGTAGCAGGAAACTGAGTTTCATTGGCTCAAAGAACAATTTAATTAATTTGATATATTAACCAACTGTTTGGAAAGGTCCACAGCACAGTAGATATTGATGCGTGTGGTACAGTCTGCTTGTTGAAGGATGGGGTAGCTCACTGCATCAGCTGGCTTTTGTATCTCTTCAGCTTCTCAGGTGTTCTTTAAGCAACAGGGAGATACATGTATGCGTGACGTGCAGAAAAACAGTTTGATCACTGAGCAGCTATAAACCACTCACTGCTCTCCTTTCCTTATGGAAGTGGGGTCCTGAAATCTTGTATCATTCTTTTTTTTTTTTAGCAATCACACCATCCTCAAAGCCTCATCCACCTGTTGTGGGCAAAGTGACTCATCACAGCATCGAATTATACTGGGATCTGGAAAGGAAAGCGAAACGGCAAGGACCTCAGGAGCAGTGGTTCAGGTTCTCAGTTGAAGAAGAAGACCCCAAGATGCACACTTACGGTATCATTTATACGTAGGTGCAGCGTTGAATTGCTTACCGTTTTGCTTTTGATTTCCTGATTAGCTATAATGATTTCTATTCTAAAAAGCCACTGCTTATTTTGAAATTAAAGAATGAGGCAGCATCATTTGCATTCATGCTCTTTTATGGATTATAATTTTTAGAAAATAAGCATTAATGGTAACTCTGAAATTAAACCTATACCTTTGAGAGCTTCTTTGACTTCTGAAATGTTCTAATGGTATATTTTTAAAATCCAAAATGAAGGTCACAGAAGCAAAAGAGAGTTTGATGAAATTAGTTGAGGTTCCCGTCAGACTGTTGTGTTCACAGATGTGGGATGGGTCCTCCCGTGGTCTACCCCGGCCACCTCTCTGGTCTCATGTCCTACCACCGTCCCCTTGTCAACTCTTACACCAAAGTGGTTCCCTCTCTCTCAGCCTCGACTAAGCCAAGTGGGTTCCCATGTCAGGGCCTTGCTTGCTGCCTTTCCCTTAAATGGGTTTCCTTTTTTATATGGCTGATTGCTTTACCCCCTGCAAGTCTCAGGTCAAACACCCCCTCCTCAAAGGCCCTCTGAACGAGCCATCCTTCTGCTGGGCCTCCTGTGTCTCAGAACCGTGTTTCACAGCTCACAGGATTCAGCTCTGCTGGAAGTATCTTGTCTACTTGTTCATTTTTTTTTTTTTTTTTTTACCTCCCCATCAGTATTTAAACTCATTGAAAGGGTAAGATTCCTGCTTGCTTAACATCTATCCCCAGCTCCTAGACAGTGCTGCCTGGCATATGGCAGACCCTCAACGTATTTGTCACATGAATAAATGACTGCAACAGGAGCAATCAAGAAGCCATTTCTTCCTTAGTCTTCCTATTAACTCAGACTGATTTCTTCCCTTTGACAGATTTACCACTCACAAAATGGCTATTGCTGTGATTCAGGAATACCCAAAATGGGACACAAATATGGTTTTTAATTAAACTTTTAATTCTGAGATAATTGTAGGTTCCTATCCAGTCATAAGAAATAACAGATCCTGTGAACCTTTTCCCGTTTCCCCCCTACGGTGACATCGTGGGAAACTGTCGTGCACCATCACGACCAGGATGCTGGCACTCTGCAGGCAGACCAGTTCTATCACTTTCCTGGTCTTTCCCCACGGTGGCATCGTGCTAGGGGTACTGATGTGAGGTGTCCACACAGGTAGGAAGGCTTCAGCTGTTACCTGAGCAGTGAGATACCTGATGTTTGAGAAATTTCTCTATACCCAAAAATGCAGTATCTGAAATGTAGTTACAATGTGAAAATAATAATTCCTAGCCTGACTACTCAAATATTATTTTATTTGTGTCATGTGTTGTTCTTTGAAGGTGATTTCTATCTAAAAGCGTGAGTTATGACAAATTTTCCTATGGAGAAAGAAGACGACGTGTTTCCTTCCTCTCAACCCCCTCGTGCCACAGGCCGTGCTCGGACAGGCGGTGGGGCCGTTCTCAGCACTTCTTTACTACTACTTGGCTCTTTTCCTTTGCCGGGCGTCCAGGTAGACAGCCTCGCCTGGAGAAGCCGAGGCCACGTGCGCTGGCTTCCAGCCCCGATGTGTCTGTGTTACTTTCTCCCGACGACCTGGTGTTGCCGTCAGGCCAGAGGATGCACTCGCAAGCTGGCCTGCATCTCTGAGGACGTGCTGAGACGTCCATGTTCCCTAGGAGAACGAGGCAGTCCCAACCTTGACGCTAGGTGGCAGAATGAGGCTGTGTTAATCCTGACCTCCTTGGCTTCATTATTTCGCTTTCTCTAGCTATCATTAAAACTAGCAAATGCCTTTCTTTAAAGAAGCAATCATCTAGAATATCTGATGTTGGGATTGTGGGTTTAAGAACTTCGTCCTGACTCATCACTTGCTGTTCTTGTCAGTCACTGGTCTCCCTTGAGTCGGAGGCCCTGTCTTGGACTTGGGCTCTCCTCCACTGCTTCTCGTGGCCAATCGGTGTTGAGCTTTGTGAGTTCTCCCTTTGCAGAATCCCCTTGGTAGGCAGGGGCACATCATCCACAGGATGCAAGCTCTGTCACCTGTCTAGCTCCCTGACGCTACCCAGGTCCTGAACCTGCCCAGAGGGTTTATCACACGAGTTGGCCTCATCCCTCTTTTTTGCCTTCTGTCCCTTCGTTCTATCTGGCTGGGTCAATTTTCTTTTTAATCTTCCTTATCAGATTGTCTTGGGTGGGTCTCCGTTGCTTGAAGGATGAAAGTCAAACTCCTTAGACTAACGTTTGGTGCCCTTCGGTTCGCCCACAACCTGCCTTTCCTGCTGGCTCTTGTTTCTGAGCACAGACCCTCCACTCAGATCTACTTCTGCCCTTTGCATGTGCCTTGGCTTTTGTGCACGTGTTGAGCTGTTTTCCCTGTTCAGACAAACTGCCCCCATGGCCCCATCCTTTCTTCTGCTCAGGTCGGATTTGACCTCCACTGAGAGGTTCCCCTTACTGTCTTATTGTCTCGCCCCCAAGTTCCCGTGATCAGTGCCCAGGCCATGCACTTCCCTCCTCCTGTCAGCATGTGCTATCGAGTGCCCACGGGGTGTCAGACACTGTTCTGGGCACTGGGGACAGACAGGAAAAATTCCCTCCCTCACAATGAGGCAGGCAAACAATAGATAAGGTATGTAAGTAAAAATAGCTAGTATGTCAGAAGGTGGTAAGTGCTAAGGAGAAAAAGCATAGGAAAGTTGAGGGTTTAGGGTAGAGTTGGGGACATCTTCACCAAGAAGGTGACTTCTGTGTAAAGATATGAAGCACACATGGGATACCTGGAGCCTTGTAAATATCTGGGAGAAGAACATTCCAGACAGAGTAATAGCAAGTGAAGAGAGTCTTGAGGTGGGAGTGTGGCTGGCATGTTCTAGAACAGTGAGGAGCGGAGTGAACAGGGAGGAGAGTTTACCCCCGGGGTCTTGGGGGCTGTCGGGGAACTTTGGCTGTTACTCGGAGAGAGGTGGGGCGAGCCCTTGGAGACCGTGGCGCCGAGGAGGGGCGCAGTCTGGCTTGGGTTTCGGGGGGATCCCTCTGGCTGCAGAGCTGGCCAGGCTGTAGGAAGGCAAGGCAGCGAGCAGCGGGGGGGACTGACTGAGGAAGCTCTTGCAATAATTTAGGTGGGAGATGACAGAGCAGTGTGAGAAATGGGTGAATGCAGGATGTTTTAAAGAGAGATTTTAAAGACTTGCTGGTGGACCAGATGTGGGATGTGAGCAGAAGGGCAGTCAGGGGATATATAACGTCCAGCATAGGCCAAGTTATGCTGCATGAAGCGTCAGCTTCGAAATCTCAGTGGCTTGTGACAGCCGCAGTTAATTTCCCATCCAAAGTGCCTGCTGTGGGTCAGCCGCGGCTCCATCCTGCATCGTCTTCCTGCCGCAGCCCAGGCCGGTGGAGCGGCCTCTGCCTGAACACCGTCGGTCTCCATGGAGAGAGCATCGCATGCTGTTTCCTGAAGCTTCCACCGGAATGACACACTTCACTTCTGCTTATACTTCGTTGCTCAAAGCAAGACATGTGGCCATGTCTGAGTTTAACAGGGTGGGGGAGTAGCATCCTTGGGAGGGCAGCACACATCTGTGAACAATAATCCCGTCTTCCGTAGGTGGCACCAAGGTCTTTGGTCTGAGCGTCTAGAATAATGGGGATGACCATGGGAGGAGCAGAGCTGTTCGGAACCATCAGACATCCAAGTCGAGCCGTCAAGGAGACCATTGGAAAAGGACAGGCCAGGAAAAGGGTCGGCCTACAGGGACAGATTTCAGAGTCATCAGCATGAAACTTGTTTGGGATTCTGGGGAGAAGGGGCGGAGTGTAGAGAGAAAAGGAGTCTGGTGATTAGTCCTGGGGCTTTGCAAAATTAAGCTGCTTATGTTTTGTATTTGCTCAGCTCTTGCATCGGATATTTACTCATTGACCAATATTAATAACAAAAATAAGGGTATGCTTTAAATTTTTGTATATTTTCCTCTTGTGGAAATAGTTCTAAGACTTTTTTATTCCTTACGCTGTTATGTAGGCGATGTGAAGTTGCACTTCTCCGCAGGTTTGATGAGCTGCTTCTGCGCATCACCCCATGCCTGCATCATAACCATCGTTATGAATGTGTGTCCCAGGGCTCTGCTGTGTGCCTTGGGTCCATCTCTACTGATGTGAGAGTCTCCAGCCTGCCTTAAGTGTAACAGCTGTTTTCTAAAACAGTTTTATTTCCCTTTCCAGGGGTTACGAAGTTGCTCTTTGCTTCAGAGTGATCTTATGATATTTAGCAATATCGGATTTTATTGAGAGCACTTCTGGTTTTATTTTGGTCCAAAACTATGTTAAGTCTTTGACACCTTACGCTGAAATCCATTGAGACTGGGATATTATCTTCTCGTTGAACTTCTAAAGGTCTTTTCAGATGCCACAAATTGTTGAGGGCTCGGTTTTTATGACTCAAATATCTAAGCATCCGTGGACCTACGCTTAGCAATGAAATCTACCTGCTCATAAGGCTGCTTTGTGCCAGGTGGATATATTTTAGTTTCTAAAAATATTATCTTTTAGCCTGTGCAATTTTTCTGAATATCTTGGTTTTAGAGCCCTCACTTTTATGGTAAATGTATTTATATCTATTTTTAGCATTTATCTACTTTCTTGGTGTCTTTTTTATTTTTTTTTTGAGACAGAGTCTCACTGTGTTGCCTGAGCTAGAGTGCTGTGGCGTCAGCCTAGCTCACAGCAACCTCAAACTCCTGGGCTCAAGCAATCCTCCTGCGTCAGCCTCCCGAGTAGCTGGGACTACAGGCATGTGCCACCATGCCCGGCTAATTTTTTCTATATATTTTTAGTTGGCCAATTAATTTCTTTCTATTTTTAGTAGAGACAGGGCCTCACTTTTGCTCAGGCTGGTTTTGAACTCCTGACCTCGAGCGATCCTCCCGCCTCAGCCTCCCAGAGAGCTAGGATTACAGGCGTGAGCCACCGCGCCCAGCCAGCCTCAGTGTTTTGAATGACAATGTCAGTGTTATGGGCTGTGCAACCTCCAAATCTCACTCCAACATCACGGAATCTACACCTGTGCTCAGAGATGGCATTCTGTGTGTCATCTTGCACTGCTGTGGCCAGAGATGACCAAGTGCATGCAGCACTGGGATGTCCATCTGCCAGGACTGCTGCTGCCTGCATCTCCCCAATGGGACATGTAATGAACACATAAGGGGGTGCTATGGGCTAGAGCAAAGCAGGCGATTCACAGGAATTCAGGAGGTGCAGAGTCTACACTGCAGCTGAAATCCCATGCCGTTGCTCTTGACATCTGAACGAGATGGAAGCTTTTGAGAGACATGGTGGGAAGCAGTCTTTCTGTTAATTTGAGGCAAGCAAGGAGAAACCAAAGAAGGCAGCTGTCATGTCCCGTTAGCTGTGACTTCCTCACATCTCGAATGACACATATGTTGTTTACTCTGAGTGTCCCTAAACTCACAGCCTTTTTAGGCTGAAAAGACCCATCTAGTTCATTATGCTGGTGAGAAGACCGAGAAGAAGGGAAGTTAAGTGACCTGGCACACTTAAGGAGGGCTGTGGGTGCTCCACCTAAAAGGTTTACAAAATACCTGGAAAGGGAGGGGATCCTGTGAGGGTTGTCAGACCATCTCCGGGCAGAGCCATGGCCTGGACAGCACAGTGCTTCAGACGGTGACCCTGCCACCACATCCAGACCTCCTTCTTCACTCCACCTTGTAAACCTCCGTTATCCATGGTGGAGAGAGGAGGGACGATAGCCTGTAAGTCCATTAAAACACCACCATCTCTTTCATTCTCTCTTTTTAAATCTTCTGTTGAAAATGCAGAATTTTAAAATAAGATTAATGTCTCCATTTTAAATTAAGTTTTTACAATTATTCAATTTTTAAATCGCCCTGTAAATTCATTTAAGTGGCCCAATACAATTAGATTTTAATTCACAAGATCTAAAATATCTTAAAATTATTTGGAGTAAGGATTTCTCTACATCTGGTATGTTTTATAATGGTTCAGAAGAGGGATGGACGTAGAAACACACTTCTGTAACTAGCGAGGAAGAGGACTGCTCATCTGTGTGTCCCAGCAAATTTTAGACTTACGAAGTCAAGGGCACAAGTTCAAACAAGCTGCCAGCACTGGTCTCCAGCCCCACTTCAGTGCCATTGAACGATGAAAATAATAGCAGGACCTTGGCTCCCAGAACAAGGAAGCCATTGTCCGTCTTCCAGAACCATCTGAACTGCATCCTGGACACAGGCAGTGGTCTGTGGTGGGGTTAAACAAGCCTTTACTTATCTGATGCCTCCTCCCTGGTAAAAAGACAAATATTGTCAGTAGATTTAGAAAGTATGTTTATCACAGGTTTCTCCTATAGGCTGACTCATTTAATTAATGAAGTCTCTATGGTTAGTAACTGTAAGCACCAAACTTATGAACTGAAAGTAATAAATAAAAATTTAATGTTGGTTTGTTTACCTTGTTGGTTTTGAAATAAAAATGCCTAAAGTGAAAAATCAAAATACTCATGACTCTAGCAGTGAGCTCTACCGCCCTGTAGGAATAGGGTTCCTCAGAGAGGGGCAGGAAGTGGATAATATGAGCCAGGGACATCCTGTTTTGCAAAGAAAATACCAAAAACTAACAGAACAAGTTAAAAAGGACAAAGAGGCCAACCTGAAGGGAATCCCACTGGCCTAAAATGGGATAATCTAATCATTAAAAAAAGAGGACTGCAAAGGATTGAAGCACATCAAATGTATAAAAATTCACAAGTACATAAATATCCTAAAAAAAAAAAAAACAATACAAAAATCTGACTAGACCATGAACCCTTTATTCTAAAAATCGATACAAGGAAAGAAACATTTGGTTTTTTCTGTATAAACCTTATATTAGGGTACAGAAATAGTTGACATAGAAATTCCTTCTTTATAGATAAATGCAAGCTAATGAAAGTAGAAAGAATGACAGAGTTAGGAAATCATTTTGTTTTGCAACATCTACTTAAATAATGGATCTCAGTAACAGTCATCAGCAGATGCTAAAACCATTAGGTGAAAGGCTGAGGTGGGACCACACAACAGAGGGACCAGGCTGATAACACGGGAACTCACTCACCAATCGTAACGAACACTGCTATGAGGGGACACCCAGACACCATGGCACGATGCAGAGGAAACACATGGCACACCCCCTGCGGCATCGTGCCCACAGAATTCAAGCTAAATTTAAGCAAGCCTCTGGGTCTGACTTTCGGTTGAAATAACAGGAAATATGGCAGACAGAGAAAGAAGTTGGAAGACACCAAAACAACAATGTGGGACATTCTACGAGACAATTGATCTAATTTCTCCAGAAACGTACTGACATGAAAAGTAGGTAAGTTATAGGGGGCAGTTATAGACCTAAGAGCCTAATCTGCAAAAGTAATATGTGGATTTTGGATCCTGACTCAAACACATGGACAGTTAAAAATTTTTGAGATAGCACAAGAACCTTAGAGTATAGACCAGATATTAAATGATGACAGGGAATAATTAATTTTGTTAATCGTAAAAAAAAGGCTGAAAAGTTAAAGAAAAAATATTTATTGGTTATAGATGCATACTGAAGTATTTAGGATAAAATGATATGATTTTGGATTTCTCTGTAACCATTCCAGTAAAAAAAAAAGAAAAAGAATAGATGAAACACAATTGGAAAATTATAGTAATTTTCCATGCTGCATGGAGGGACCCATGGCCTTGTTATATTCTCACAACTCTTATGTGTGTTCAAAATTTTCCATAATAAAAGGAAAAACAGTAGGGTTAAGAAGTATTGCTTTTTGCAAATATCGGAATGCAAAATATCAGTTTAACCCATGAATAGTGTGCACTGTGCTGAGAGGGAGTTGTGGGACAGGCAAGATGCTTGTTTTTGCTGAGAGATGAGATTATATGAAGGCAAAATTCCTTCTGAGGGACCCCAGCAGCCAGAGAACATCAGTGTAAAGTTACGTTTATTGACAGGTGCAGCAAGGGAGACCGCACGCCAGAGGAACCAAGAGGCATCTAGGGAAATGAAGGAATAGGCAGGGTTCTGGTAGGATTTGGGGAGGTGTGGATTTAGGTAACATTTAATGATACTGAGTTGGAGAGACTTAAAGCACAGCAAGTTTGTGTGTCAAACAGTTGACATTAAGCCTGGCCCGAGAAGCTGATTCAGGATCCCCAAAGGGAAGATAAATGTGGAATGTTGTGTCCAAAACTCCCAGATCTGGAGCTCTGCACTTGGGTGGCAAACTGAGACCACTTCTCCATGTCCAAATGACCCAGGTGGCTCAGATCTTGCAGCAATAGTGGGGTGTTCCACCTTACTGATTTGACTTCAAACAGCGAAGGTTTTAGAGAACAAGTTTTCTCAGCACTACATCCTTGATGTTAATTAACAAAGGCAGATGTCAGAGGCTCACAG